>MU227200.1:2354149-2406057 GCA_018584345.1 Thuja plicata | reverse complement strand
TATTTAAGATTATGATTTGTATGGTTAAATCCTATATATGATTATGCTTGATCATTTACAAGGTATTTTATAAAGTTAGTTCAATAGAGATACATGACAAATCAGTGTCCACATCAACAAATACTGTATTAACAACCATCATTAAAGGTAAAACCTGCCTGAGTAGTTGTGGAACTCAAAAATGAAGAAGGACCTTATCCAGTCCTTAGCAATTAGCCTTTCTCTTGTCCAAAGGAGTTTTCATTCAAGTATAATCAGTTTAAGGTTGAGATACAAGAAAAAGTGCTAACAGCACCTTTGGGGTTGTCAAAAAGATATGGAGAAGACATGTGTAGTGAAGAAGAAGAAGAGGAAAGTGAACCTGAAGAAGAGGTCAATGTGAAGGGTAAAGGGAAACATCCAGTGGTTGCCGAGGAAACTAAAAAAAGAAAAGCTAAACTTAAGGCTACCCCTCCTATTGCTAACCGACCAAGGACCAGGGCATCATCTCTTGCTTAGATATCAAAAGTATATACTAAGAAGAATACTGGGGAGAGTAGCTCAAGAAAGAGAAAACAATTTGAAACCAAGGTTGTGTGGAGCCAACCTGCTAAGAAAAGACCAAGAAGGAAGCTATACTTGGAATCTGAAGATGATGAGGAGATAGATACATATGTACCAACAAACATACCTACAACATCATATAAACCAATGAACAATGTTGATGAGGTATTTAATAACCTAAGAAGTAATTCAGGTTTAGCAAGATTCAAATTTATAATGTATGAAAAACTGAGTGTAGTGAATAAGCATAAGATTCAGGAAGCTTTAATTGATATGATGGGAACATTCAAAATGACACCTATAGAGATAGGAGATAGTGTTCCTACAGAACTATATGATATTTTGTCTTAGAAATGGAAATATGCACTGATGACAGAAAGACAGATTAAGGAAGCAACATCGGCTAAAATCATTCCTGACTTGACAAAGAAATAGATAGCTAAGTTCATTGAGAAATATAAGGGGAAGTTTATTCCTAAATAGAGAGCCTATGCTATTTTCAGGAATGATGTTGAAGGTATTGTACAATAGAGTAACATAATATGGAAGAAAATTTTTGGGTTAATTACTAAGAAGGCTAATGATAAAGAAGAAGACAACTCAGAGCCAAAGGAAAAAGAGGAAGAAACTGCTACAGATCAAGTAGAAACTAAAAATGGAACCCAAAAGGAAACTGGAGATGAGCAAGTTACAAACTTGACAATGGATAGTCCAATTGACATTACACTTGGAGAAGACAATAATGTGGATGCTGAGGAACAAAATGAGCTAGCAAACACAAGTATCCAATCGCCTATTCAGGAAATTGGGGCTGAGACATAGATAGAAGCAAAAAAGGAGATAATCAATACAAATCCACCTATTTTAGAGGTTATACAAATATTATTAGAGAGTGGAGATAAGATGGAAGAAATTGTAGATAAGCCTATAGAGAAAGATTCTATATAAGTGTTGGTCGATCTACCACACTCTGCATCATCTACTCCCACTGCACTTAAAATATGAAGCATACCTGATCAGCAGGTAATCTTGACTCAGTTGAAGGAAACAAGTGAAATTAATATTGACAAAGGTAAAGATATCAATCTAACTGAGCCGAGTATCAGCTCTTTAGAACTCAAAAGGAAGAAGTCACATAAGAGGAAGTCACCTAGTCCAAGTGTCACTTTGGATGAAGTGATTGTGATTCCTAAATGGGATATAGACAACTTGACATATGAGAAGATTCAGACTCTACAAGACCTTTTGAAGAGGAAGAAGAAACAAGAAGAACTGAAAAGGGCGTACCAACAAAAGCAAGTATTACATGAGATAAAGGATATTTTTGTTAATGCTTTTGATATAAAAAATGTTAATGAACAAACGTCAATCCTGGAATAGTTAGTCCATATTGGGCAGAAAGTTAATGATGAAAATGTTGGGGCAAATGAGAATTTGCTACAATATTCTAAGAGAAAATTTGAGAACAAAGTTTTGGAGAAGATATCAGCATAGATTTCTATCAAACAGGTTGAACTTTCTTCTCTTATTAGTATACTTGAAGAAGTTGCAAATAATGTTTATTCCTTGTATAAAAAGCTATGTGATGTATGATTCTTTACCAAGGATAACCAATAGCTTATTGAGCAATTGCAACTAGCTTTAAAGTCAATAGGGAGTACATTGAGTATGGATGCTAGTTGTAGCTCCTTACATTTTGACAAGTTGACTCATACACAAAGAAGATTAGCCGAGCTTATTGTTGAAGATGGAAGAATTAGAGCAAAGTTAATAACTATTCAAACTGCCTTAATACCTCATCTAGAGGTCATACAGAAGGAATTTACAGCTGCAAATGAACTAGTCAAGAGGGATTCTCATCTCTCTACAACAGATAGTTTGGTAAGTCTAGCTACCAATCTAGAAATTAAGTTACAAGTCATGAAGTTTGTTAAAGATAGTTGGGATACAACGTTTGCACTAACTTTACAGCTTCATAAGTCATTCTTGGATAAGTATAACTTGACCCCTGCAACTATCAGTGACAAAAACAAGGGGGAATCAGATAAAGAAACATATAAAGATATGCAAAATCATGCATAATATTTTGTAAGGCATGTATATTATGTAAGTATGAAGTATAATCTTAGGGGGAGTACATTGTGTACTTTGGAAAAATTTTGTGAATGTAAAGAAATGATAAGTGTGTTTTTGCCACTAATATCAAAGGGGGAGATTGTTGATCTATAAGTTTTGTTGATCATTAGTGTCCCACACTTAGTCATTTATTCAGGTAGGTTAGCCGACCATAACTGTGGCTGAGCTATCCAGTATAGGCCGAGCTATCTGACATAGTCATTGCCAAGCAAATTTATGGTTGCTGAGTGAATCGACAATCAAGAAAATTTTTATCATGTTCATGCCGAGCACCAGAGTTTCAATGTGCTGAGCAAGACAGTTTTGACATAGATGTTAAGAATGACACAAAATTTAAGGTAAACCATTTTGGGCCGACTTGTTCATGCATTTAATGATTTCAATGGAGTTAATTACACATTAAATATTTGATCCCAATGTGTGGCATGGAGCCAATCAAAAAATTGGAATTCCTAAGTGGCATAAGCATTTGATCTTGATTGTTGATCTAGATCTAATCACTAGATTCATGAAGTATATTAAGATTGCTTCTTAAACCCTAATTGTGGTGTGTGTTCAAGAGGAGATAGAGAAGGTGAATGCGTACATGAGAGATGTACAAAGGGTTATGCTGATAGAGGAAGTATAGATGTTGTAGAATGAAAGAGAAATGAATAACAGAGTAAAGACATATCAGATTATTAGATCAGAGAAGGTATTGGAAAGAGGAGATTTTCTATCAGCATCGAAGTGCATAATGAAGGATCAATTCTTGAGAAATTCTAACCAGTGTATCAGGTGAAATATCTTAACAGAGTGGTTCTAACAGACCTTTCTAAATCTCTTAGCCAAGTGATTACTTTATTGTTAGTTTAAATCCTTTTACAAGGTAGATTGTAATGATCTAAATCTCTTAACCAGGTAGACCTTTAACCAGGTAGATTACATATTGTAATCAGAATTTGTAGCCCTAATAGGCACACTTTATTGCTGTAGTAGTGAAGATATTTGTGGGTGTCATCCCCAGCCCAGTTTTACCTTATTGGGTTTCTAGGTTACCAAAATTCTATGTATTGAGTTATTCATTTATTTTCATGGATGCTACTAGTTGATAGATAAATTTCATTTATGCATGGTTCTGGATTAGTTTTATTTTAAAGGATAAAATTTTTAAGATCTGATTCACCCCCCTCTCTCAGTATCTTGCTTTCCCATATTGTATTTCCAACATCTCTATAGGGTGTATTCACTTATACCTATAAATGAATGAGACTGTGTGGGATGCTCCCGCACAAAGGGGTTCTGGTGCCTACATATGTAATTCAATTATCTTATGTTAGCTAAGAATATCATGATACATAAACTAAAAATTACATAGTAGACACCATGTACATTATGTAGTCATCATAATCAGATCCATCATAACCATCACTTATGAATTAAAAACATTAAAAGGTACATCAATTATACATAATGAATAAACTATATAACTTTATAATTCAAATATATTTCTATCAAGAAATTAATATTAAATAGATAAAGGAATGATCACATAACTCTAAATTTCATCATCATCATCCTCGTCATTCTTGCCCCACTTTTGGTCTATGTACCTTTGAGACAAAGTGGATGTTTAATGTGTAGTAGTGATCTTGAAAGCCTCATGTAAGTCCTAAGTCTAAGTATAGCTATCCTCTTAGGATAGGAGGCCTTTATCGGATTTCCCTAAATTGCCTTCTCTTTCGTGAGCCAGGGGGAATTGGTCTCTGAGATTGTGTTTCATTGGGTAGGTTAAGTTCCCAAATCTGGTAAAGGTCATGTTTCGAAGGATTCTAACATTGTTTTTACATACGGTTGAAGTATTTTTCCTTAAGATTTCCCTTTTGTAGCATTGGCGGAAAATTGGTTCTCAGCTTCTCCTTGGCAGAAAATCACCTGCAGAGTGCGTTTTCTGCAACTAACAGAATTCAGAGTATCAGAGGTCAGGGAAAGTTGATAATGAGAGATTTGGGAATAAGAAATCTTTGGGCCTTCAGATCAAATCTATTTTAGGAAAAATAAATGATTGAGCAAGGAAGAATTCAAGATGCAGGCTTACTGGTGGAAAAGTGGAAAATGGCTTCTCCGCTATTCCAACAGGTGGGTTTCAACCTATGGAGCGCGTTTTCCGCCAAATCATTTTATGGAAGAAATTTAAAGAAGATCTGATGAAATCAAGACATTCTATTTTAGCATCTCAATGAGCTAAATTTCTCCCTCAGTGGATTTTTGAGTAGAGAGCACTCGAAAGGCATTTTTCCGCCGAAAGGGAAGCGAGAAAGTGATTTTCTGCTACCTCCAGAAAGTTACTGTTACGGTTAATGAAGTGAAAGGATGTTTCTTAAAGTAATTAATTAAAATAAAGCTATTTTACTCTATAAAAGACTCTTTCATTAATGTCTTAGTCTTTTCATTTGTGTGGAGTGGGAAGTTGGCCGTTAAATGGTAAGAATTCAAAATTTATAAAATCAATGAGGTATTACGAACAAGATCTACCATCTGTTTAACAAATTGTCTAGATTAGAAGCTCTCAAATATAGTTATTCCTTGATCTTGTGTTCTTGAGAGATATCCCTTATCCCAAGTTAGAATCAGTTAAAGTATGGCTACTAGATTTATGATATTCTATGAGATGAATGACATCACATCTGATTGGCATAAAATTACAGACACTTCCTTGAAGTTCTTTGATATGCAAAACTTTCAGAGTAGATTAAAGGCAAACCAGATGCACCCCATCACTAAGAAGTTAAAAGAGAGTGAGTTAGTAGAAGCTTCCAGTTTCCTATTGTCATTCAAGCTCCTGAGCTTATTTGAGAGTGCATAGCCCGATATAACCCAGATACCAAGAAAATCCTCCTGCTCAATGACATGGTGCTTCTGTCCATTGATCGAGACTCTGTCCATAACTCCCTATGCATTCTAGAGAAGGCTGAATATTTAGAAATGACATATAGTTGGGCAGTTACCGAATATGTAGCAAAGAAAGTAGTGTGGAAGAAAGAAATAATGAAGTCATGGTTTCAAGAGCTGAGGAGTGCCAAAGGAAAGTTGCCCAAAACATTATACGACATGAATCTGAAGCCACAGATTGTAGACATCTTGGTGCTGCTCCATAGGATCCGAGGTGAGAGTAACACACTAAACTTTATTGAGCACCATTTCTTCTTAGTCTAGGTGATCTGTTCTCAACACAATTTCATCGATTGGGCTCTTATGGTAAGAAAAAATCTCTCCAGTGCCCTAAGTAGAGCTAAGGTTCAGAATGAGCTCTACATGTCTTTAGTCCTTATATATATATTGGCCATAATTAAAATTTGGCTAGGGCTTCCTAGATTAGAAGAGTTCACAGATGATGTTAAAAGCTATGAATTTTTCCCATGTCTACAATTACATAACAGTTATGCTGAATATCTCAGAGTTGTTAGAGTATCTATTTATCTTCACTTATTAATTAGATCATGTTGATTTAATTATTAAGTTGTCTAAGTACACTATTTTCACTTAAGCTGTCTCTTAGGTGCATATAATTAATATTTTATATTAATTATTATGCACAACCTAGCTTTTACCTTTTAGGGTTTTTGTTCACCTTATAGGTTGAACACTTGTAATTATTTTTCATTATCTTGGAATATATTTTTCTCTCACTCTGCTGAGATTTTCCAAGCTCTTCCTTTTGCCTCTTTGGTTTCCCTTCAGCAACAGGTCATTTGCATGTAGGTGTTCTTGGCAAACTATGAAGTTAGATTTCTCAAATTCTACATGGTATCAGAGCTTCCCTGCTGCTGCCTAGTCTAAAGGTTTTTGAAGCCGTGATTCGAAGAAGAAAACCATAACTTCTTTGGGGTTTTTTCTTCAATCTTGAGGAGGCACTTTTTTCTGGAGCACTTTAAGCAAAAATGGATGCCACCATCGTGCTCAAAAGGCCTGGGAAAGTAAAAAAACCTATAAAGTTTGTAGTTTTTGGCCATAGTGACCTCTGTAAATTTTTTTCTCCCTCCTAGGTCGTACGACATGCAAAACAAGAAAAAAAATTCAAAAATCTTAGTTTTTGAGCCTGTTTAGGGATTTTTATAGGTGCTACCACCACGCATCAACCACACCACCTACTCGCCACAACCACACCACCACGACCCGGCTTGCACTCGGCTCACGCCGGCGTGCCACGTACAGGACACTCGACCGCCACCTTTGTTGGCTCGCCATTGGCAGCACCGCCCGACCGCCACCATCACCAGCTCGCCACCTGTAGTGCTGCCCAACTGCCACTTCTATTGGCCTACCAATAGAAACACTACTCGACTACCACCAGTGACATCAGCCACTAGGAAGTGACATCACTTTTTAGCCGTCCTGGTTTTTTTGGCAGTTTTTCAAATTTTTCAGTGACCAAAAATTTTTTCTGGCGAGACAGGTCTCTGACATGCAGACAACCGTCAAATTTTTCCCTACAGTTGCAATGGTCATTTGACCGTTAAATTTTTTTCCATGACTGGTTTTTTCTAGAGAACTCATTTTCGGAGGAGCAGTTGGTTTTTTGGCCGTAACTTGTGCATACAATGTCCATTTTTGGAAAACAAAATATCATCAAAAAGGTGTTTTCAAGCTGGACATGATGATGCTAGTCTCATCTTCTAATTTGGCCATTTGAGTTCTCTTTTTTGGTATTGAAGTAGAGGCTTCAGTTTCCTCCATCTCTGCATCTGGTGTCCAGGTTTTTCTCTAGTTTTTTTATGCTTTCTATAGTTGTTTATTTGGTATATAGGGGATAGGATTATATACATTGTGGGGGGTGCTCTTTCTTTTCTATAATTTACTTCAGAATAGACCCTTTTGCTTCTGTCTTATTCTTCTCTCAATGTCAGACCCTTCTGTGGCCTGGCTAACACCACACAATTACCACACCTAGAAAGCACACATGACCAGGATACTCATGTCATGTGGATTATGGTCATGTCTGGATGAACACCAACCTATCCTGCAATGCCCCTTTGAGGTTCTTCAGCATATAAATAAAATGGATGAAGCCACAGGCTTGATTGCACTGAACATTTTCGATAGTCTCCTATTTCACCTGGATGGTTTGACCACTCCTCAGGCTATTTGGGGCAAGTTTGTAGATTTGTTTGGCACAGTGAATGAGTTCTGGACACTTCAACTTGATGCAAAGTTGACCATTTTGACTCCTACCAGCTTTTCCACTATGGAGGACTTCTTGATGAAGTTCAAATCTCTGCACTCAGTTTTGTAGGGATTTGGGAGAAACAAGACAGATGATGAGTGTATCTTCCTGATACTCTCAAATTTGAGAGGAAAGTATTGTTGTGGGTCCACAACACACGCCCCATTTTTGGTCCTCTGAACATGGGGACCCCCCTCTTTTTGTCTTTTTCCTTTTTTCATGTTTGCCCCACATAGAAATCCAGTCAGCCATCGAAGAAAATTGATGAAACCAAGATAGAGGAAGGAAGAAGCCTTTTTCAGCCTTTCGGAGGACTTAGGTACTCTGAAATGCTGAAATGGCCAAAAGGAAAAAGATCCAACCTTTTGGTGTTGTTAAAATCTGAAAACACTGAAAGGCAAAAGAATTCTTTCTCCTCGGACATTTTCGGCCTTTCGAGGTCCAGAAGTCCCGAAGCTGCTGACGTCAGCCCGCGGGTTATAAATAGAAGAAGCCTTCTTTTTTAAAAATCACTTTGCATTTTTTTTTGCTCCTGCCTATAATTTTGTCTACTTCTCCTTGCCGACCACTTTAGCTTCTGAGCCGCCTGGTTGTCCTCCCACTCCTAGTTTTTTCGAGGTAGGTTCTTCTCGCTTTTCTTTGCTTCGTGTTTTCATGTCTAGCTCTAGGGTTTGTTTTTGCGCCTAGTGCCTGTCTAGCCTAGGGCTCTTTGTTTCTTTGCCTTGTCGGGCCTTTGTGCCTTTGTACTTTGATAGGGATGTCCCTCCCTGTCGAACCTAGGGTTTTCTAGTTTCTTTTTAGGCTTAGGGTTTTGTTGTTGTTTCGTCGATCGTGACCCTTGTTGTAGGTTTTCAGGCTTTGAAAGGCTGAAAACAGATCTTCTAAATTTTGCTAAGTGCCGTTTCAGACTTTTTAGCCTTTCAGATATCCAAAAGGTCTAAAAGACCGAAAGGTCTGAAAAGGCTGAAAGCAAAACCTTCGTTCAAACTTTTGGAGTTCCTCATCATTTTTAGACTTTCGGCGTCCACAAGAAAATACCCCTTAGTTTCAGAGCCTGAAAGGTCTGACAGATTTTGTCCTTCCAATAAACCTTTTTTTGCACTTTCAGACTTTTCGGCCCCCGAACTAGTTTTCGGTGTTTGAAACCCTGAAAGGCCCGAAAGTGCAAAAACTTACACTTAGCTATTTATATAGCTCTCTTTTCTTGCTTTCCTAATTTAAATTGTTTTTCCTATTCAATAAGCTACTGATATTTGTTTTGTTCTTGCAAGAATGACTGCACCAAAGACAATCTCCCCAATGAAGTATCAATACAAGGGGAATCCCCCTATTTCAAAGGTGGGAAACAAGCACAGTGAGATAACAGACACCAACATTGGGAATGTGGATGGGAATGAATTCCTGACTCAATGCTCCAAGCCAACAAACAAATCTGATGATTGCACTATGTTAGTCCTATCCGGGCTAGTAAACGCAGCCGCACACCCAGTGGCTATTTCATCTTCAGAATTGATCGTCACCCTAGCCCATCACTATGATTCAGATAAGAGGGTGGTAGTAAACTCAGAGGATTAGGTGGTACTAGACATTAGGCTGGATGTCATTGAGGATGTTTTTCACCTTCACAAAGGCATAGACAAGTTCTATGACTTCTATATTAAAAAGGGGACCAAGTGGTTTGGTAATAGGGAGCAAGCCATACACGAGATGATGAATAAAGAATACCTCAAGCAACCACTTCCTAAAAACAAAGTGGACAAGATAGACCTCCGAAGAGGTTATATGAAGGATGACATCCAGGCAGCTATAACATTGATAAGCCAGGTGTATGGGTTACCTCAATCCACTAAACTCAAACACTGGATGATCCTTTTGATAGAAAGGATCTGAGAATGAAAGGCAAGATTTGACTGGGGCACTATCATTAGTGACAATCTGGATGAGCAATTGACAGCCGTAAAACATAATCCCAAGTTTTACATGAGCACTTACGTGGTGTATCTACTAACTACATGGGAAGATTATCCTGGCCTCACCAAGAGAGGAAGTCTAAATGATCCAAATACATGGCCCCACCTTATATACCCGCAGCTGGTAAAAGGAGCAAACATGCCAGAAGATTCCCCTAATTACAGGATAGTCAATGATGCATTCATATTTGCAGTCATCCGATCTATTGAGGGTGATTTTGCTAAAAGAATGTTAGAAGAAGCTGCTGCTAAGGTAAGGGCCATTGGGGCCTATTTTATAAAGTTTAGGACATTCATATACATTAGGATAGCTAGGTCAACCTTCCAACCAAAGAAGCTACCCATGTACCCATCTGATTGGATAATTATACTAGAGATGGCTAGATAGCTCGTAGATGCATATGAACATATAAAGCATAAAAAGAAGCACTGTTGGGACTTTCCTATTTCTTTGGGACCATACACGCTGCAAGACATGAAAGTCTACAAATATTTGGCTTTTGAATGGGATGATTTTCCCTTGCAGTTCTACAAAATAGTGCGAGCCCATTTTGATCCCATAGGTACTTACAACCACATTATTGGAAAATTCTACATACATGAGCCACATTTGGAGGATCACTAGATAAACTGCATAGATGATCACGAGGTCAGGATTCAGGATTATTGCAGAATGAACCTCACTCTGGCAAAAGAGGTATTAAAGGTTCCTATTTCGTCAAAAGTTTGGGAATGTGATTTAGATGAAGTCTTAGAGGACATTTACACAAAAGATAAAGTGTATGACCGGCCAATCATGAACGTAGAGGTGGACAAGGATGAAAATGATGACATGGACTTACGAGTGAGGCATGTGATAAATACCACCATAACTTGGATCAAGAAGCCACACAAAATGAGTCTGATACCGGTGAAAAAATTGATGGAGTCCTCAAGGAAAGTAGAAAAATAGTGAGGGGAGAAGTCAATAGCTCCTAAGTACAAGAAAGTTCCCCCTCAGAAGCCAAGAAATGTGTATGCTCATGAACAACCAGTTGAATATGGCTCTAATCCTAGGCCCAAGAAAACTAGAATGATAGGCTAGATTGACCCACCAGCAGGGTCGTCACAACCCCAATTAGGTGAAGGCCCATCTACCTCTGGCCAATCTCCCCCCACCGCTGAGAAGAAAAAATATAAGAGGAAGAAGAGTTCCAAATCTCCATAGTTGGAAATGGTACAAGAAGGGTCTAAGGAAGCAGAAGAAGATGAGCCCCTAGTTTGAAGAACAAGATTACAAAAAAGGAGAGAAAAAGAAGCCACCAAGAAACACAAAGAAGATCCCAAAGAACAAGATAACCCTTTGGATGCCTTAGGATTGGATGAGTTTATGCATTTTAATTTTGAAGGACTTGAAGGATTTTCAGATCACGGCCAAGCTCCATCACTTATTCATCCCCAGGAAATCCTCACTCAACCACCGATGCAATTCACCAACCCTTCAGTGAATGTCCTTGCTACAAGAGTGAGCCCTAGCTCCACTCAAGAGCCTTAAGTTCAGGATAGTGGGATAGCCCAAGTCACTAGTACAGATCTTATAGCAGGAAAAGTACCATTTTCCACTCCACCATCTCATGTCCCTGCTCCACCATCTTATCTACCACCTCCAATTCCTACTCCACCACCATTAGTTCCAACCCCAACACCTGCTCCTATGCCAAATCTGCCCTACTCTACTACCATTCTCCCATCTCCCACTCTAGCCATATCAACACCAGCTCCACCAACATCAATCCCTTCAAAAGGTGCCACCTAGGTTTCCAAAGAACCAGTGAGTACTAAAGATACATCACCTTTCTAGACCACGCTGGAGGCCATGACCGGTCTTAGGTTAGATTTATCAATTAACACTCCCACCGAAGAGGCCCCTAACAAGGAAGGGGGAAGTGTGATAACTGAATGAGGCTAGGTGGAGGGGAGAAGGAAGAAGGGGAATTGGATGTGGATATAGAAGGGGAAAGAATGAAGGAAGGAGGGAGTGAACAGGAAAGAGGGAAGGAGAAGGAATCAGAGAAAGAAATAATGCTGGAAGTACAATGCCTAACTTCAATCCTCTGGGTTGCACCATATGAACCTGTAACTACATCTAGAAAACCTTCTTGGTTTACCAAGGAGATACAACCTAGGAAGAGAAATTATACCAATGAATTGGATGGAGAGGATATAAGTATGACCTCTGTGAGGGAAGCCTTCCACCAGTAAAAAATCAATGTACCTACAAGGACCATGTCATATGTGACTCAGGAGATTGGGGGTCATTGGAAAGCCCAGATAGCTATCCTACCACCGAGTACTTCTCAGAAAACAGGCTCATCAGAAGGCTATACATTCAAGGAGGTGGATTTGGGTGAACCTACCAGAGAAGGTAGCAAGACACTAGCAGCTTTAGGGCTGAAGCACGCTCTAGGGTTCATGAACAAGGTTGAAGAGACCATAGAATCCCTTATAGATCAAAATGAAGCTCTAAAGGGGTACATTCAAAAGATTGTGGGTCCTATTGACCCAAATTTTTTAGAGGCTTCATTACAAGCCATGCTTGATAAAAGGGCTACACCAGATTTGCCGGCAGGTTTGACTCCCTCTTTCATCCAGGCAAGCACCGATTGGAGAAATGACTTTGAACAATTCGAAGAAAAGGCGATTCCATCAATATTTAGGCCATACCAGACCATATTAGTTGAAGTTAATTCACTCATAGAAATGGTGGAAAATGATGGGGTTATAGACTCAAAGGTAATTAAGTGGCAAGCAGCTCTCCAAGATTTGGAGATAATTCAAAAGAAACGCTTCCAAATTTTGGTAAAAGTCTATGAAGGTGAAGAATTGGACAAATTTAAGACATGGACTAAACAAATGACCAAAATAATTAAGGTCTACAAGAAACATTAGGTCCTTATTGATGAAAAGAGAGAGGAGGTAATAAAATGGATCGAAGATATAGATACTTTCTTCATAGGGGTCGGCCTCAACATCTATCAGGATGAAAACAAACAGGCTCTACGTCCTTCCAAAGAGGTGGTCTAACAGTTCAGAGATGTTCTGGCCAGATATAATACCAAGGAGGCCCTATAGTAACTATTTTACCTGAAAGAGGAAATGCAAAGAATGTCACAGCACAAAGAAGAGATCATGTTCTTCACTTCTGAATTAACTATCTTCAGAAAGAATCAAGAACGAAGGGTCACCAAGATAAGAAGGAAAGAGATCAATTTTGAAGAAGTTCAGGAGATAGTGTAGAGGCTCTAGGCAGCTCACCGAGAGGTCTTTCCTGGATAAAGCTCCAAGGTCCAATTACCAAGTGAACGGGGCAAGATTTTCATAGTTGGACAAGTTTCCACCAAGGTAGAGTTTGCGGCATTTCAGCCTCCGACATTTTGGCCTTTCAGCCCCGAATGCAAGGAGTATATTTTTTGGCCTTTTAGCCTTCAAAGATTTCAGCCTTTCAGCCTCTTCAAGTTTTTTTTTGGCCTTTTAGCCCATGACAAGTCCAAAATTTTGGGACCTCTGAGTTTGAAGATTTTGAGAAGCACCTTGGAAATTTTAAAGGCATTAGAGTTTTGGGGTAGAGGTCGGGGTCTGAAAAATTGGGGGTTTCTAGCGAGGTCACTTTTTCAAACACCTGTTAGACTCTAGATTAGATTAATGGACAACTTGAGTTAATTTTGGAAAGACTAAAGGGTTCCTATCAGTTTCCATTGCCAGAGAAAGTTCCAGATGAAGAATCCAAGAAGGACCACCAGAATCAAGAAGAAGACTCCCAGTTCACAGAAGGAACTTACTTTTTTTCTCTCTCTTCTTTGGTGGATTTTGCCATCTTTGCATGAGAAAATAGATTGTAAATGGGTTTAAGAATCCATGCAAGTTACATAGTATTAGTTAGCAGTAGTTTATGTTCAACAAAGTTCTAGTTTTAGCTTTTTCTTTAGTTTAGACTCTCTGATACCCTAACTCCGAAAATTAGAGTTGTAGATCAAAACTCTATATATTGTAATCAAAAAGTAATGTAAAGGGCCAAATTATTAATAAAATAAAGATCTACATTGGGTGCTTCATTCATGGTGTGTGAATTACTACTATCTATGCAAATTTATTGAATGTATGCTTGCATTATTCTTTATTTTCAAAGAGCTCTTTGTATTGTTGTGTTTCGAATTTGTGCTACCTTTAGTTGGAGTTTACTGATGTATATCTACCTTGATGTGATGAATGTGTGGAGGATGATATCTTTGGGCTTAATGATAAATCCATCTCATGGGTGTGCACATCTTGATGGCTCCATGATTTGATAGATTTTGAATATCTCATACGAGTAAAACTTATCTTTTCTCCAAACGCTTGCATTTGTGGAGTAGTGAATTGTGACATGGTTTGATTCATGCTTTGTGGGTTGTTTCGAATCTCTCTAGCATTCAATTTGCAAGGAAGGGTTTACAAGAGTTGATGTCCTTAGGATTTCAGTTTTCTTTGCAATTCTTTGCATTTCTTGTTACCCTCATCTCTTTAAATTCTGTCTTGAAATTTTGAAAATCGTTATCTAAAAAACAAAAAAAAAATTGCATGTTATTTACCATATCCATACTTGTTAAAATGAAAAATACCCTAAAAGAAACTAATATTATTTTGTAGTTTGTTGTCTTGAATGTACTAGCAAAGGCCTCCTTCTGAACAATCACATTTATCTTCAACTGAGTAACCAAGTAGGTTGTGACCCGACCCCAGGGAACCTTGGGAATAACTTGGTTATTCTTTCAAGAGAGGAAATCAAATCTTGAAATCCTAGCAAGTTGGCTTGTGTTAAAACAATGCTCAACAGAAGTGGCACTAGAAGGAGGGCCTCAAGACTCAAAAACTAGATAATATTGGATCTTTCTCTCCAGAGAGATTCAAGCATGTGCTTAGATCATCTCTGAAAAGAGGCGAGTTTCTTGAACTCACTCACCATCAAAGGGCTCACAGCGACAAGGGTAAAGAAAATGACAAATCTTCTGATCACCTTGCCATACCTCAAAATACTCTTGGAAAACAATCACACATCGCTGCCCCAACTATTACCGTAGCCATCAATCAAAATTAGAACATGCCAAATCAACATTTGCAGCAACCTTGTCCAATGGCCTTTTTTGCTAATGCAACAAGCTCACCTTTGAACTTTGTTGGGCAGCTCCATGAGTTACCTGAAAATCCAGAGAATTTTTGTACACGGTTCATATATGGCGAATCTAGGATAGTAGAAGAACACATCCATGCCTTCAAAGAAATTTACAACTATAAAGAGATTGCCCACCAAGATGTTGTATGTCATCTCTTCCCATACACCTTAGGAGAATTCACATACAATTGGTACCTTAATTTGCCACGAGGGTCTATCTTAGTATGGAATGACTTTGAAACCAAATTTCTCAATCAGTTCAAATTGTATGTCGATCCTACTGTGACACATCACCAGCTCATAACCACGAGGAAAGATCCTAAGGAGCCCATTGCTATGTTTAATCATCATTTTCACAAAATGCATCAAAAGTTGGAAGCTCCTTACACTATACCAGATGAGGCTATCATACAAGTTTACTTAAAGGCTTTAGATCCATTTACCTTGATCTTTCTAAGAAGACTTCCCCCAGCGGATAGAGACACAATTGAAAAGGTGTACAATGAAGCCATCACTTTCACTCAACAAATGGACCCACAAGAAGGAAGCTATGCGGCTGTGCCCATCATGAGTAATCTTGCTGTCCCACACCCATTTGCAACAAACAATCAAGCTTTGGCCAGTCATCTACCTATGCTAACTCCCATACCAGCACAACCATGCACAACCGTGCCTCCATCTATTACTTATCCAAGCTACAAAACTCATAAGACAACATTTGTAGAATAGAGGGTTGTAACCCAAAATGAGCCTAATGCTCTCATGGCTTTTAAGTTAGATGCCATAAAGAAGACTTTATCACATCTCACTAGTGAAGTTACCAGAATGAAGCTAAACCCACCCCAAAATCAAGGTGGATACCAATGAGCGTCTGCTGGTCCAAATGCATACTCTTAGAATCTGAACAGGGGTTTTAATGCCTACAACAAACACAACACATAGGAGAAACCATTTGGGTAGCAAAGGCCAAATTGGCCATGGAACACTAGACCAAATAATGGCAACACCCCAGCAGACAATACCAATACTTATGAGGCTTCAGAGGCCAATTTTGTTAGGGCTCCAATTAAGCATCAGGACAATAATGGATATGTGAACAACTCCCAAGACCACTACACCCAAAATCCAGAGGGGCCCCTAGTGCAATTTAATGCTATGGTGTTTGATTCCTATGAGTCTGGAAAGGAGGGAGGCCCTGAAGCCTATACAAGAGAAGATGAATTTGTGTTCCCTTTTTAGAGAGAAAATTAGCCTAAATATTTTGAGGTGCACACCTTCCAAAATAATCAGTGAAACTCATATAACCTTTAGAGTAGAAAGGAACCCCTCACCAATGACATACCTCAAGGAAAGCAACCAACTCCACCAGATCCTTGGGCTAGTAACAATCCCATACCTCCAAAGGGCCCAAATGCTCCCATACCTCCTCTGACAAGTACATATGCTGGCTACCGAGGAATGGCCTAGTCAAATGACAAGTACAATGTAGTAGATGAACTCAAGAAAACTAAGGCAAGAATCTCTATGTTTGAACTATTGCAGGGCTGCCCATCTCGAAAGGAAGCCCTTTTAAGATCATTGGATTATTCAAAACCTGGCCCGTCAGCCAACAACACCAAGGCACCCACATCTAATGTCAACACATCTGAGGCATTCCCAACAGTATTCACAGATAGGATGGAGGTCCCCCCATTCCTACTCAGCCTGCAGATGTTTGGAAAAAACCTACATAATTTCCTAATCAATTTAGGAGCCTCATGCAATGATATGCCCCTATCAGTTTGCCAAAAGTTGGGGATGGTGCCCCAAGTAACTAACCGGGTGGTCATACAATTAGAAAAAACTAAGGTCAAAGTAATTGGTGTGCTCAAAGATGTACACATTCAACTTGTCGTGGATCCCTGGATACAAGAACGCATTGATATACACATAGTGGACATCCCAAGACTTATGGGATGCTGTTAAGTCGAGAATGGACTAAATGCTTAAGAGGATGGCTCTCTACTGATTTCACCCAGCTCTGGCTACCTTGGAGAGGTTTGAAGAACCAAATCAAGATAGATGCAGAACCAAAGCTGAAGAGGATGATCACTGAATACAATGCCCTGAATGAAGTCTTGTTCACTCAAACCAATTTGGGCACTTATTGATTAGATGATGTTTTCATGTTTCAAATTTGAGAAGGCTAAGAGTCAGACCATAGTCCTGTTCAAGGTCTCTTGGAGCTGAAGATTGGTGATGAAATCTTCCAAAGTTTCATCAATAGCACAACAGTCAGCCTATGGCATCTAGGCCAAGACACATATCCCAACATCTTATTGCTACCTGGATACTACTGATTACACCAAGCTAGTCATTCTGAGTTTACATGCCCCAGTTCTCAAGAAGCACTGTCACAAGTGTTGGCTCAAATTTCTTGACCAAATAAGCCACTAGAAGCACTGATGATAAAATATGTACATGGGATAGAAGATAGGAACAATGCCGCACCAGATATAGACAGCCTAGTCCTTGCAAATAGTTCACCTCAAGATCAAGATAGTGGGTCAGATTCTGAAGATAGAAGCCCTACCCTAAACATGCTTAGTGATTGGAGTACCTCAGATGATGGAGTGTGTCCCCCTTACAAGGGCATACTAGAAGATAAAGGTGATTAAGATGACAAAATCCCTAAACCTAGGCATACTCAGCATACAGGAGAGTTAACTTCCTCTGACAGTGATGGAGAGAGGGGCTGAAAACCAAAGACCAAGGGTTTCTCTAAGAAAAGAACAACCAAACCAAGCCCTACTAAACCACCCCAGGTATGGAAACTACACTTTGATGCAAACAAGGAGTAGGTGCGGGAATCAAATTGATAAATCCAAGAGGTAATTCTTTCTATACTACTTATAGATTACAATTTATTTGTACTAACAATGTTGCAGAATACGAAGTGCTGGTTCACGGGCTCCTCCTAGCTCACAAGAAAGGATTCAAAATCTTAATGGTGGAAGGAGACTCACAATTGGTTGTCAAGCAGATCCATAGCCAGTATACTTGCAATGATAAGAGGCTCTCAGCCTACTGAAATAGGGCATGGGATCTGATCAATGACTTTGACACTTTCAACATCAAAACCATCTCGACAAGAAAGAATGTCATTGCTGACGCATTGGCTGTCTCAGCCAGTTCATTACATCCAATGGAGAAATCCAAACTAAAGAAATTCTTGGTTGAACTTGTCACAACCCTGGCCATTCCAGACAATATCACTAACTTTCAAGTCTTCCAAGATGATTAACATATCTTAGAGTTTATCATGTGCGCTGGCGTGTTCAAAAAGTAGATCATCGATGAGGAAAAGGAAGGTGAAGAAATAGCTAAAAATGAAGAGCTTGATGATCACAACATCATAAACCTAAAGACCAATGCCATACCCAAGGGAATGGTAGAACTAGAGAGGATTTTTGACAGCGATAAGACTACTATAAGAAGACGCCCTGATGGTAAAGAATGTGACACCTACAACTTGGGCATAGAAGAAGAACTGAGAGAAGTCCACATCGGAAAGGTGGGAACCAAGGAAGAAAAGGAGAAAATGGTCTAGCTTCTCACTGAATATTGAGATGTCATAGCATGGAGTTATGAAGAATTAAAGACATATGACACCTCAGTCATAGTGCACAATATCCCTTTGAAGCCAGATTCTAAGCCTTTTAGACAATGACAAAGACCTGTGAATCCCACTATAGAGCCCTTAATCCAAAAGGAAGTCCAAAAGTTGCTCGATGCCAGGATCATCTTCCCAATTCAGCATTCTAAATGGGTTGCAAACCTAGTACCTGTAAGGAAGAAGACTGGAGAAATCAGGCTATGCTTAGACTTCCAGAACCTCAACAAGTCCTCTCAAAAGGATAATTATCCACTCCCATCTCTAGATGAAGTGCTACAGAAGGTTAATAGATCTCAAATGATGTCATTCCTGGATGGCTACTCTGGGTACAATCAGGTGATGGTACAGGAAGAGGATAGGCTGAAAAAGACATTCACCACCAAATGGGGAACTTTCACCTATCGACGGATGCCTTTCAGGCTAATTAATGTTGGAGCCACCTTCCAGAGAGAAATGGAAATAGCTTTCAAAGGATTAGTTGGAAGGTGCATTATCATATACATGGATGATCTCATAGTCTACTCAAAACTAAGAGCTAACCACATAAGCGACCTCAGAAAATGCTTCCATAGGTGTAGAGAATTTGGGATCTCCCTCAACCCTAAGAAATGCATGTTCAAGGTAATTGAAGGAAAGCTCTTGGGGCATATCATCTCTGAAAAGGGGATATCCATTGACCTCGAAAGGGTGGAGGAAATCCTAAAATTGACACTGCCTCATAGCCACAAGGAACAAAAATATTTCTTCAGAAAGATCAACTTTGTCAGAAAATTCATCAGTGGCTCTGCAGAAATAGTGAAACCATTGAACAACATGCTCAAGAAAGATGCCAAGATTGAATGGGCTCTCCTAGCCAAGAAGTCTTTTGAAGAGATTAAGAATTCCATTGCCAAGACACCAGTCCTAGCTAGTCTTGACTACACCATCCCTTTCAAGGTCTACTCTTTCACGTCAGAACACTCATGCGCAGGAATTCTCATGCAGAATAAGAATAGTGAAGATGAGAGGCCCATTGCCTTTATGAGTTGCCCTTTCAAGGATGTTGAGCTTAGATACCAAAACCTAGATGAGCAATCATTTGCTCTCGTCAAGACGGTGAAGATATTTAGACATTATATTTTAAGGAGTAAAGTCATTAGGATAGTTCCAAACGCAGTAGTTAAATCCCTCCTGATGTAGAATGAGCTAGGAGAACAAAGAGAAAAATGGATGGAAATTATCCAAGAGTTTGACCTAGAAATCCAACTGATGAATTTGGTAAGGAGCCAGGGCCTAACAAAGCTGATCTTTGAGTTTGAAGAAGGTCTGGTCTGCCAAACATACACTGACCAAGGTGTGTTCATGGATGTATGGTACCAAGACATAGTGTATTATCTGTGAATTGCTGTCTTGAAGAAATGAATAGTTCCCAGAGAAGAGCTTTAAAGATCAAAAGTAGCTCTTACATGCTAAAGAGTGGACAACTCTACAAATGCAATTACGAGGGTTTATAGTTAAGGTGTTTGGATAGAACAGAGGCAAAACAAATATTGGCGGACTTTCATGACAAATATACAACAAGACATGGATCGGCGGAGGCCACTGCTCACCAAATCCTAAGTGCAGGGTATTTTTGGCCTACAATATTTAAAGATACTAGCGAGCACATAAGATCCTGTCACACTTGCCAAACTAGCACAACTCGAGAGAGAAATCTAGCAATGCCCTTACAACCAGTCTATGAGGTACACCCGTTTGCCCAATGGGCCTTGGATTTTGTTGGAGTGATTAACCCCCCTTCATTTGTAGGACATAAGTTTATGTTGATAGCTACTGACTATTGCACGTGCTATATGGAGGTGCAAGCATTAAAGAATTGTACCACTAAGGTCATGACCAAATTCGTGGAGGAGTGCATCATAACTAGGTTTGGGATGCCATTTTATCTCGTATGTGACAATTCCCCCTCTTTCTCTTCAACCTCGCTCACACAATGGGCCTTCAAAAACTAGGTAATCCTCAAATTCTCTTCAAATTACTATCCACAAGGCAATGGCGTAGTAGAGTCTATGAAAAAAAATCTGATGACAATGATCAAACACCTCCTAGATGACAACCCCAAGGACTGGCACATGCAGCAGAAATATGCTTTATGGATTGATCGCGTAAGGATCAAGAATGCCCTGGGGACGTCTCCATACAAACTAGTCTACGACTTGCAATCGGTCTTTCCTATGAACCTAAATATCCCAATTTTGAGATTCATGGACCAATATGTAGGGGAGGAAGATCTGGTATAGGTCAGACTCATGAATCTCCTAAAACTAGAGGAGAAACAAACTTTGGCCCTGGAACATGTATCAAAGCATCAGGTATTAGTCAAAAGGTGGTTTGACAAGAGAGCTACCATCAAAATCTTTAGGATCTCTGACCTTGTCCTCATGTGGGATAAGGTGAAAGAAAAGCCAGGCAGCCACACCAAGTTCCAAATATTGTGGATAGACCCTTACCAAATATCGGAGATCCTGGGGGAGAACACTTTTAGGATCAACACATTGGACAGAGAGTTGACCCCATTGCCAATCAACGGGAAATTCCCCAAAAATTAATTTGTATCCTAAGTGGGACTATCTTTTGTCCCTTGTACCATAGTCACTTTTGCATTTTTTTCCCTTTTTCCTTGTTGTCCTCGCCGTCAGTCCTTTCTTCCACTCGTGTCTGTTCTTTTTTTTTTTTTTTTTTCTGTTGGGGCTTGTTTTGTTGCTTTGGGTCAGTGTGTTTTGGATCCAGTCCAAGGTGTTCCGCAAGAGGAGCAAATGTATTTCTTAGTCAAATCTCTCTAAGGATACATGTAGCATAAGAGAACCTTCCCAAAAGACAAAGTAGTGATGATTATCATTGACAAAAAAGGAGTTAAAATTTTGGTCATCCTGATCACAAGACACATTAAGGTACAACACCCAAGGGTGTTGGTTTCTAGGGTGTTTGTCAGTTGTAGCCAGCTCGAGTGCATAGGTTTGGGTACCCACCGATCCTAGAACCTAAGTCTGAACTGAATGCGGAGGCAATAATGAAAGAAATAAGAGCCAAAAAGGAAAGCAAAAGAAACACTCAAAAGAAAAGTGCCCCAAAGAGGTCATGAGTGAAAAGTCGGGCAACACCGCCTAATCATTGCTCAGATCAGAGAAAAAAGAAGAAAAGAGGGTATGGACTTGAATGCATGGAACACACTAACATCCAAGGCTTGATACATCTCCAAACAAATAGAAGGAACTAAATGATTTTTAAAAACATGGAGCTCTCACAAAGAAAGAAAGTTATAGCCTGGCAGGCAAAATGGACTTGGGTGATTATGACAACCTCTACTGGGGCTATGGACGCCCAACTGGCAGTAGAGAAAGGTTATACTTGGGACTTGGGGAAAATTTTTTCAGGGCTATGAATGCTTGACTGGTAGCAAAGCTCTTTTTGGGAAGCCCTCATTTATTTGGCGAAGGTTGGGAATAGCTGGCAAGCGTCTTGGTTATCACAACCAAAGGTCAAGAAATGAACACACATGAACACACACAAGGAAACTAACAGAAGAACCTTAGATTGGAGGTCATTGAAGAATCATCGACTCCACCGCCTCTTGGTTCTATTCTACTACAAAGCTACTTTCTGGAAGAGTGTTGATGATAAAGAAATGCCTTGGTCATTCCTCCTTTTGTCAAGGCTATTTGTTGTGGGTCCACAATACACACCCCATTTTCGGTCCTCTGACCATGGGGACCCCCCTCTTTTTATCTTTTGCCTTTTTTCATGTCCACCCCTTGTAGAAATCTAGTCAGCCACTGAAGAAAATTTCTGAACCAAGACAGAGGAAGGAAGAAGCCTTTTTCGGCCTTTCGGAGGACTTAGGTACTCCAAAATGCTAAAATGGCCAAAAGGCCGAAGATCTGGCCTTTCGGTATTTTCAGACTCTGAAAACATCAAAAGGCCAAACAATTCTTTCTCCTTTGACATTTTTGCCCTTTCACAGTGCAAAAGTCCTGAAGCCGCTGATGTCAGCCCGTGGGTTATAAATAGAAGAAGCCTTCTTTTTTAAAAATCACTTTGCATTTTTTTTGCTCCTGCCCGCAATTTCATCTACTTCTCCTTGCTGACCACTTTAGCTTCCAAGCTACCTAGTTTTCCTCCCACTCCTAGTTCATTTGAGGTAGGTTTTTTTCTCTTTTCTTTGCTTCATGTTTTAGGGTCTAGGTCTAGGGTTTGTTTTTGCGCCTAGTACCTATTGAGCCTAGGGCTCTTCATTTCTTTGCCTTGTCGGGCCTCTATGCCTTCATGTTTTGATAGGGACGTCCCTCCTTGTCAGACCTAGGGTTTTCTATTTTCTTTTTAGGCCTAGGGTTTTGTTGTTGTTTTGTCAGGTATGACCCTTGTCGTAGGTTTTTGGCCTCTGAAAGGCCAAAAATGGATCTTCAAACTTTTGCTAAGTGCCATTTCAGACTTTTTGGCCTTTTAGATATCCAAAAGGTTCGAAAGACCAAAAGGTCTGAAAAGGCCAAAAGTGAAACCTTTGTTTGGACTTTCAGAGTTCCTCATCATTTTTGGACTTTCAGTGTTTGCGAGTAAATACCCCTCAGTTTCGGAGCCTGAAAGGTCCGACAGATTTTGTCCTTCCAATAAACCTTTTTTTGCACTTTCAGAATTTTCGGCCCCCGAACTAGTTTTCGGTGTCCAAAACCCTGAAAGGCCCAAAAGTGCAAAAAATTACACTTAGCTGTTTACATAGCTCTCTTTTCTTTCTTTCCTAGTTTAAATTGTTTTCCTGTTCAATAAGCTACTGATATTTGTTTTGTTCTTGCAAGAATGAATGAACCAAAGACAACCTCCCCAATGAAGTATCAATACAAGGGGAATCCCCCTAGTTCAAAGGTGGGAAACAAAGCACAGTGAGATAACAGACACCAACATCAGGAATGTGGATTGGAATGAATTCCTGACTTAGTGCTCCTAGCCAACAAACAGATCTGATGATTTAACCGCGTTAGTCCTATCCAAGCTAGTGAACACAACCACACACCCAGTGGCTATTTCATCTTCAAAATTGATCGTCACCCTAGCCCATCACTATGATTCAGATAAGAAGGTGGTAGTAAAATCAGAGGATCAGGTGGTACTGGACATTAGGCCGGATGTCATTGCAGATGTTTTTCACCTTCACAAAGGCATAGAAAAGTTTTATGACTTCTATATTGAAAAGGGGACAGAGTGGTTTGGTAACAGGGAGCAAGCCATACATGAGATGATGAATAAAGAATACCTCAAGCACCCGCTTCCTAAAAACAAATTGGACAAGATAGACCTCCGAAGAGGTTATATGAAGGATGATATCCAGGCAGCTATAACATTGATAAGCTGGGTGTATGGGTTACCTCAATCCACTCAAATCGAACACTAGATGATCCTATTGATAGAAAGGATCCGAGAATGAAAGGCAAGATTTGATTGGGGTACAATCATTAGTGACAATCTGGATGAGCAATTGATAGTCATAAAACATAATCCCAAGTTTTACATGAGCACTTACATGATGTATCTACTAGCTGCATGGGAAAATTATCCTGGCCTCACCAAGAGAGGAAGTATAAATGATCCAAATTCATGTCCTCACCTTGTATACCCACAACTGGTAAAAGGAGAAAACATGCTAGAAGATTCCCCTGATTACAGGATAGTCAATGATGCATTCATATTCGTAGTCATCTGATCTATTGAGGGTGATTTTGCTAAAAGAATGTTAGAAGAAGCTGATGCTAAGGTAAGGGCCAATGGGGCCTATTTTATCCAGTTCAGGACATTCACATACATTAGGATAACCGGGTCAACCTTGAAACCAAAGAAGCTGCCCATGTACCCATTTGATTGGATAATTATACTAGAGATGGCTAGACAGCTCGCAAATGCATATGAACATATAAAGAATAAAAATAAGTAATGTTGGGACTTTCCTATTTCTTTGGGACCATACACACTGCAAGACATGAAAGTCTACAAATCTTTGGTTTTTGAATGGGATGATTGTCCCTTGCAGTTCTACAAAATAGTGCGAGCCCGTTTTGATCCCATAGGTACTTACAGCCACATTATTGGATATTTCTACATACATGAGCCACATTTGGAGGATCACTGGATAAACTGCATAGATGATCATGAGGTTAGGATATGGGATTATTGTAGAATGAACCTTGGTTTGGCAAAAGAGGTATTAAAGGTTCTTGTTTCCTAAAAAGTTTGGGAATGTGATTCAGATGAAGTCTTAGAGGACATTTACACAAAAGATAAAGTGTATGACTGGCCAATCATGAATGCAGAGGTGGACAAGGATGAAAATGATGACATGGACTTCTAGGTGAGGCATGTGATAAAGACCACCATAACTTGGATCAAGAAGCCACACAAAATGAGTCTGATCCCAGTGAAAACATTGATGGAGCCCTCAAAGAAAGTAGAAAAATAGCGAGGGGAGAAGTAAACAACTCCTAAGTACAAGAAAGCTCCCTCTTAGAGGCCAAGAACCATGTATGGTCATGAATGGATAGTTTAATTTGGCTCCTATCCTAGGCCCAAGAAAACTATAATGACAGGCCAGATTGACCCACCAGCAGGGTCATCACAACCCTAATCAGGTGAATGCCCATCTACCTCTGGCCAATCTCCCCCCACCACTGAGAAGAAAACCTATAAGAGAAAGAAGATTTCTGAATCTCTGCGGTTGGAAATAGTACAAGAAGGGTCTGAGGAAGAAGAAGATGAGCCCCTAGTTCAAAGAACAAGATTACAAAAAAGGAGAGAAAAGGAAACCACCAAGAAACACAAAGAAGATCCCAAAGAATAAGATAACCTTTGGATTCCTTAGGATCAGATGAGTTTATGCTTTCTAATTTTGAAGGACTTGAAGGTTTTTTAGATCATGGCCAAGCTCCATCACTTATTTAGCCCCAGGTAATCCTCACTCAACCACTAATCCAATTCACCAACCCATCAATGAATGTCTCTGCTACATGAGTGAGCCCTAGTTCCACTCAAGAGCTTGAAGTTCAAGATAGTGGGATAGCTGAAGTCACTACTACAGATCTTATAGCAGGAAAAGTACCATTTTCCACTCCACCATCTCATGTCCCTGCTCCACCATCTTATCTACCACCTCCAATTCCTACTCCACCACCATTAATTCCAACCCCAACACCTACTCCTACGCCAAATCTGCCCTACTCTACTACCATTCTCCCATCTCCCACTCTAGCCATATCAACACATGCTCCACCAACATCAATCCCTTCAACAGGTGCCACCTAGGTTTCTAAAGAAGTAGTGAGTACTAAAGATACATCACCTTTCCAGACCACACTAGAGGCCATGACTGATCTTAGGTTAGAGGTATCAATTGACACTCTCACCGAAGAGGCCCCTAACAAGGAAGGTGGAAGTGTGTTAATTGAGCAAGGTGAGGTGGAGGGGGAGAAGGAAGAAGGAAGAAGGGGAAGTGGATGTGGATACAAAAGGGGAAATAATGAAGGAAGGAGGGAGCAAACAGGAAAGAGGGTAGGAGAAGGAATCAGAGAAAGAAATAACACTGGAAGTACAATGCCTAAATTCAATCCTCTGGGTTGCACCATATGAACCTGTAACTACATCCAGAAAACCTACTTGGTTTACCAAGGAGATACAACCTAGGAAGAGAACTTATACCAATGATTTGGATGGAGAGGATACAAGTATGACCTTTGTGAGACAAGCCTTCCACCAGGTAGATTTCAATGTACCTACAAGGACCATGTCATATGTGACTCAAGATACTGGGGGTCATTAGAAAGCCCAGATAGCTATCCCACCCCTAAGTACTTCTCAGACAATAGGCTCGTCAGAAGGCTATACGTTCAGGGAGGTGGATTTGGGTGAACCTACTAGAGAAGGGAGCAAGACACTAGCAGCTTTAGGGATGAAGCATGCTCTAGGGTTCATGAACAAGGATGAAGAGACCATAAAATCCCTAACAGATCAAAATGAAGCTCTAAAGGGGTACATTCAAAAGATGGTGGGTCTTATTGACCCAAATTGTTTAGAGGCTTCATTACAAGCCATGCTTGATAAAAGGGCTATACCAGATTTGCCAGCAGGTTTGACTCCCTCTTTCATCCAGGCAAGCGCCGATTGGAGAAATGACTTCAAACAATTTAGAGAAAAGGTGATTCCATATGTATTTAGGCTGTACCAAATCATATTACTTGAAGTTAATTCACTCATTGACCTGGTGTAAGATGATGGGGGTATAGAATTAGAGGTAATTAAGTGGCAAGCAGCCCTCCAGGATTTGGAGATAATTCAAAAGCAACGCTTCCAAATTTTGGTAAAAGTCTATGAAGGCGAAGAATTGGACAAATTTAAGACATGGACTGAACAAATGACCAAAATAATTAAGGTCTACAAGAAACACCAGGTCCTTATAGATGACAAGCGAGAGGAGGTAATAAAATGGATCGAAGATATAGATACTTTCTTCACAAGGGTCTGCCTCAACGTCTATTGGGATGAAAACACACAGGCTCTATGTCCTTCCAAAGAGGTGGTCCAATAGTTCAGAGATGTTCTGGCCAGAGTTAATACCAAGGAGGCACTGCAGCAACTATTTTAACTAAAAGAGGAAATGCAAAGAATGTCACAGCATGGAGAAGAGATCACGTTCTTCACTTCTGAATTAACTATCTTTAGATAGAAGCAAGAACGAAGGGTCACCAAGATAAGAAGGAAAGAGATCAATTTTGAAGAAGTTCAGGAGATAGTGAAGAGGCTCAAGGAAGCTCACCCAGAGGTCTTTCCTAGATAAAGCTCCAAGGTCCAATTACCAGGTGAATGGGGCAAGATTTTCACAATTGGACAAATTTCCACCAAGGTAGAGTTTTTGGCCTTTTGGCCTCTGACATTTCAGCCTTTCGGCCCCAAAAGAAAGGAGTATATTTTTCAGCCTTTTGGCCTTTGAAGATTTCAGCCTTTCGGCCTCTTCAAGTTTTTTTTCGGCCTTTTGGCCCATGAAAAGTCTGAAATTTTGGGACCTCTGAGTTTGAAGATTTTGAGAAGCACCTGGGAAATTTTAAAGGCATTAAAGTTTCAGGGTAGAGGTCGGGGTCTGAAAAACTAGGGTTTTCCAGCGAGGTCACTTTTTCAAACTCCAGTTAGACTCTAGATCATATTAATGGACAACTTGAGTTTGTTTTGGAAAGACTAAAGGTTTCCTATTAGTTCCCACTGCCAGAGACAGTTTAAGATGAAGAATCCAAGAAGGACCACTAGAATCAAGAAGAAGACTCCTAGTTCATACAAGCAACTCACTTTCTTTCTCTCTCTCTTCTTTGGCTGATTTTGCCCTCTTTGCATGAGAAAATGGATTGTAAATGGGTTTAAGAATCCAAGAAAGTTACATAGTATCAGTTAGCAGTAGTTTCCTTCAGCAAAGTTCTAGTTTTAGCTTTTTCTTTAGTTTAGATTCTCTGATACCCTAACTCTGAAAATCAGAGTTGTAGATCAAAACTCTATATATTGTAATCAAAAAGCAATTTAAAGGGCCAACTTCTTAATACAATAAAGATCTACATTGGGTGCTTCATTCATGGTGTGTGAATTATTGCTATCTATGTGAATTTATTAAATGTATGTTTGCATTATTCTTTATTTTCAGAGAGCTCTTTGTATTGTTGTGTTTCAAATTCATGCTACTTTTAGTTGGAGTTTTCTGTTGTATATCTACCTTGCTGTGACAAATGTGTGGAGGATGCTATCTTTGGGATTAACGATAAATCCATCTTGTGGGTGTGCACATCTTGGTGGCTCCATGATTTGATAGATTTTGAACATCTCGTACAAGTAAAACTTATCTTTTCTCCAAACGCTTGCATCTGTAGAGTAGTGAATTGTGACATGGTCTGATTCATGTTTCGTGGGTTGTTCTAAATCTCTCTAGCATTCAATTTGCAAGGAAGGGTTTACAATAGTTTATGTCCTTAGGATTTCACTTTTCTTTACAATTCCCTACATTTCTTGTTACCCTCATCTCTTTAAATTCTATCTTGAAATTTTGAAAATTGTTATCTTAAAATAAAATAAAAAGTTGCATGTTATTTACGATATCCATACTTGTTAAAATAGAAAATACCCAAAAAGAAACTAATAGTATTTTGTAGTTTGTTGTCTTGAACGTACTAGCAAAGGCCTCCTTATGAACAATCACATTTATCTTCAATTGAGTAACCAAGTAGGTTGTGACCTGACCCCAGAGAACCTTGGGAATAACTTGGTTATTCTTTCAAGAGAGGAAATAAAATCTCAAAATCCTAGCAATTTGGCTTGTGTTAAAACAACGCTCAACAAGTATCATATCTGTTCTTCCACTTTCTACTCCACTATGGATGCTTTGGGTGCCAGACACACCATGCCTTCTTTTGAGACATTCTGTGATCAATTGACATAGGAACAAGAAAAGATCGAATAGATGGATGCTTCTGACTCTTCTAGCCAAGAATTGGTTGCTCAGTCTTCACAGGGGAAACCAAAATAGAAAGCCAAACCGAAGAAAGATTCATCAGGCAATGAGTATTCCTCCAAACCTACATGGAAAATTGATTCAAAACCTCTAGCTAACCCTTCCAAGGGTAAATCTTCTTTAAAGTCTACTGAGTCTACCTCCAAGACTAAGAAGAAATCAGTTGAGACCTATAGCTTTTGTGGCAAGGATGAACATCCTTTTTCTCAGTGATGGAAATGTTTGGAGGCTTTAGAGGAAGCCATGCAAGAGAATCACATTTCAGCTCCTCAGTCCACATCCTCCCCTATAGGGAAAGGTCATGCTCTTACTGCACAAGAAACAACTTCTGGGCCCACCTAGAGTTTGGATTCTGGTGCCTCTCACCACATGACTCACACTCAGCAGTTGGTCACCTCACTGGCTCCTTGTGCTACTTCATAGATTGTTGTTGGGAACTCATCACATCTTTCAGTTTTGGGTTCTGGTTCTATTACACTAGCTGGGGGTTCTCTTCAAGATGTTCTTGTGGTCCCTGACATCTCAAAAAACCTATTGTCTATTAATCAGATTTGTCACTCTGGCTCTGGTAAGACAGTTGAGTTCTCACCACATGATGTGGTTATTCAGGACTTACATGATTCTGATTTGATATTGGCTACTGAGAATGTGGACTCTGCATCCTGCCTATACAGATTTGATGGGTTTGAGCCTTTTGATGGTACAGGTTCCTATCTTATAGCACATGCAGATTCAATGAGAAAACTTTGGCATGAGCATTTGGGCCATGTCAATTATAGATATCTTCAACAGATGAGCACACAAGCACTGGTTCTTGGGCTTCCTTAGATTTCCTGCACTGATGGTGTTTGTCAGGGTTGTGTTCTTGGAAAACAACATAGGGATCCTTTTCCTCATGGATAGGCTACTCGTGCTTTGGCACCATTGGAGTTGATTCATAGTGACCTCATGTCATTTCCTACTCCTTTTTCTGGCACCAGATATGTGCTTACTTTCATTGATGACTTCTCTAGGTGCACATGGGTGTACTTTTTGAAGTACAAGTCTAACATCTTTAATTCCTTTAGAGTCTTTAAGACATTTTTGGAGCATCAATCTGGTCTTTCTATTTGGCAGATACGCATAGATAATGGGGGGGAGTATGTGAACCAAGATTTTAGGGATTTTTTCTCTGAACATGGTCTTCAGCATCAGTTTTTAGTTCCCTACACCCCTCATTAGAGAGAAAGAATAGAACACTTTAGGAGATGGCTAATTGTATAATACAGTCTAGGTCCATGGATTCATCTTTTTGGGTAGAGATAGTCAATTGTGCCAACTATAATTAGAATTGGATGCCCCACAAGGCAATTCAACATATGACTCTTGAGGAGGCTTGGTCTCATGTCAAGCCTGATGTATCTTCATTCTGAGTTTTTGGTAGTGAAGCATGTGCATTTGTGCGTGATGCTCAGAGGAGAGCAATGGATTAGAAGAGCTGACACCTCATTTTTGTTGGCTACTGTGAGGATGTTAAGGTGTATAGGTTGTTTGATCCTAATTCCAGAGAGGTCCTATTTCAATGAGATGTCTAGTTTGATGAGCGCCTTCTTGTAGTGGATACCCTTCTTCTAGAGACTAATTCACTTTCCACTACTCCCTCATCCCTTCAAGTTTCTTTTTAGGATGATGAGGATGATGATCTTGGTGATCCCCATTTACTACCACCACAATATCCTCCACCGATGCCTAGATGGGCTCATGTTACAGTTGATGTTGCAGGATCTCTGGCTGGTAACCCTTCCACTTCCCATCGCACCCAGTCTCATATTGTGGGTTCTAGTCTTTTGAGTCATGCTATTTGTGGTGATCCTCAGACATTTTTAGCAGTGACAGGACATCCTGAGTGGGACAGTGCTGTGGAGGAGGAATATTCTTCTTTGATGAAGAATCATACTTGCGATCTTTGTTCTCTTCCTAAGGGAAGAAAGTTAGTGTGATGCAAGTGGTTGTATCATACTAAGTTTTCTGCTAATGGTTCTATTGATAAGTACAAGGCATGTCTTGTTGTGAATAGTTTTTCATAGGTTGAGGGTATTGATTACATTGAGACATTTGCCCCTGTCACCAAGATGAATTCTATTCACCTTGTCTTATCCCTCATAGATTCTCAGGGATGGCCCATTTTTCAGATGGATGTGAAGAGTGCATTCTTGCACGGTGATCTTACTAAGGAGATTTACATGGAGCAGCCTCATGGATTTGTGCAGGATTCCTCCTTAGTTTGCAGACTTTGGAATTCTTTGTATGGTCTCAAACATGCCCCTTAGGCTTGGTATGAGAAGATGGACTCTTTTCTACTTTCCACAGACTTCATACGCTGCCATTCCAATCCTACAGTCTACATTCAACATCTTGAGGATGAGGTTTTGATCCTTGTGCTATATGTTGATGATCTTCTCATCACAGGTAGCTTAGCTTCTATGATTCAAGATGTTCAACGTGCATTGATGGAGCAGTTTGAGATGACTGACCTTGGTCTGTTACACTTCTTTCTTGGCCTGCTGATTGTTCAGTCCTCTACTGGGATCTTTGTTTACCTGTAGAAGTATGCTCTTGACATACTTTGGTGCTTTGATATGCTTGATTTCAAGCCTAATCCCACACCTTTTCAATTGGGTGTTACTCTGTCTACCTCTTGCACTTCGCCTTTAGTGGTTCCTACATTGTATTGGAAGTTGGTTGGCAGTTTGTTGTACCTGACACACACTCGTCCTAAACACTCCTTTGTAGTTGGTCTTGTCTCTTAGTTTTCTCATGAGCCTCATGAGAGTCATTGGAAAGATACCAAGCGTATTTTGAGATACATTCAGGGCACTCTTATGTATGGCATTCATTACACATCAGGGGCTCCTCACATTGTTGGCTTCACTAACACAGATTGGGATGGTGATGTTGATGATCGGAAGTCTACTTCTAGCTTTTTTTTTGTCTTGGCTCTTGTCCTATCACATGGTTGTACAAGAAGTAGACTGCTCATGCACTTTCATCTACAGAGGCTAAGTACAGAGCAATAGTGCACGCTAGTCAGGAGATTTTATGGCTTCAACTGTTGATGACTGAGTTTGGGTTTCTTCCTGATCATCCCACTATTTTGTGGTGCAATAATCAGAATGCTATTCACATTTCCCACAACTTAGTAGAACATCAATGCAATAAACAAATTGAGCTTCATATGCATTTCATCCATCAGTAGATTCAGGATGGTGTTCTCACTCTAGAGTACATTCCCATTGATGCATAGGTTGCTGACATCTTCACCAAACCTTTTGCATCTCCATGCTATCTTTAGTTGTGTTCTATGCTTGGGGTGATGGAAGTTGTCCTTGGGGGGTCTTGTTGAGGCCTACCTTCCTTCATGTTCTCCTCAGCATGTTTTTTCTATCTCTTTTTGGAGAGGGGTTTTTCCCACTGGGTTTTCTCCTTTATCTCTGGTTCATAGAGATTTCCTTGTATTAGGTACCTGATCAGGCCTTGTTGTCGGGACCTTCTTTTCCTGCTTTCATAGCTATACTAGGTTAGCTTACCTCCTGAGCTTTGCTTAAGGGGGGGTGTTAGAGTATCTATTTATCTTCACTTATTAATTAGATCATATTGATTTAATTATTAAGTTGTCTAAGTACTCTATTTTCACTTAAGCTATCTCTTAGGTGCATATAATTGATATTTTATATTAATTATTATGTGCAACCTAGCTTTTACCTTTTAGGGTTTTCATTCACCTTATAGGTTGAACACTTGTAATTATTTTTCATTATCTTGGAATATATTATTCTCTCACTCCACTGAGATTTTCCAAGCTCTGCCTTTTGCCTCTTTGGTTTCCCTTTAGCAACAGGTCATTTGCATGCAGGTGTTCTTAGCAAACTGTGAAGTTGGATTTCTCAACTTCTACAAGAGTTAATGATTCATTCAAAATGAGACTGTGTAGGGAGTTGCAAGGTTTTCTAGAAAGGAGATTTTCTCTTGAAGCCATGGATTTTATCAGCCAATTTGGGTGCTTTTTTATTCAATTTGTGGATTTCTCATATATTCATCTTGCAGGATTTGATGATTTCCCTTTGAAGTTGCCCAGATATCCTGATGATATGATTGTGCTAGTCAAGGCAATGAGGAAGGCACTCCAAGTGAATCCGATCTGTGCTAATGCTAGGAAGAAGGGCTATGATTTCCTAATGACCATTGCAACCTATAGTTGCGCATCCTAGTCCGAGGCAAAGAATGTTTTGAAGACATTTTCAAAGAGGTTTTAGTTGGAGACATATGATGTCTTGAGGCAACAGTATGATCCTGTAAATTACGCCCGAGATTTCTTGAAAATGAGTCATGAAATTCATCATGTTGATGATATTGAAGACTACTGGGCTAATTGCAAAGATGACTTAGAAAGATAAGAGAGATTCTACGCCAGGTTAACCATTAAACAAATCAAAAAGTTCAAAGTTAACATTGAAGTGGAGGGGTTGGAAGATGATGGTCAACATATGTATGATAATACATATTTGGAGAAAATAAAACCACTCCCTATAAAATTCAAGCCCATGCTAGGACAAGCCATTAATGACCTGTAAACCTTGATGGGTGGGATTTACAAAATAACAGAGTAGTGGGTCAAATGGACTGTAGGAAGAAGGAAGAGGTCAAAAAGGAAGCCTCCTACTCAAAGGACCCTGACAAAAGATACTTTGAGAATTACAACAAATTATTTAGTAATACTCCCAACTGTAGCCAAAGGTTCATCTCAACTAGCCGGTGGAGGTGATGAGCCTCCTCAAAAAGAGGTCCAGCCAAATAAGACATATGGAGAAGGCCCTCTTCTAGACATCAGGTTGATAGAAGAATAAATTTCTACAGACATGGCCAAACCAACAGAAGAGCCCACTAATGGTGTAGGACATGAGCAATCAGCTAAATCGATTGCTTTAGATACACAATTTGGCACTTTGACCCAAGATAATCTAAGACGAGGGTCCCATGTTGTAGTTGAAGTGGGTTAGGATACCTCCAATACCTCAACCACAGAATCAGATGAGAGGGTTGAGAAGAAACAAGAAGCTTCTCAAGTCATTAGATTAGTCTCCTCTTCTCCAACATCAGTGAACCCATTTGCTTCTAGGCCTAAAGCTACTCCTCTAGTCATTAGGAAGCTATTCATAGAAGAGTTGGTTTCTGATTCCAAATTTACCAGTGCTGAATCTTGGATAGAACATACTTTAGAGTGTAAAAGGAAGAGAGCAGAGGAAGGGAATTTTGGTAAAAATGCTCTTTCATGGGCCTTGCAACCCAGCACCATAGTGGGAAAAGAAAAGAAAGTGAAGACAATGTCTACACTAGGTCGTGATCCTGAAATAGTGCATTTCACTATGGAGGTGGCCAAGCCTACAAAGGAAGGTAGAATTGAAGATATGAATGCCTCCAATTCTCAGTTACAATCGTTTGACATGGGGCTTGCTTGACATGACACTAAGGTAGACTGGTGGAAGTCCACCAATGTGGTAATAGAAGAAGAGCTTGAGGAGCTCAAAATTGCTAAAGTTCAACTCAAAGTAGAAGTAGCTGAGCTAACTAATTTCATCAGATAGCTCATCACTCTGATAGCAAGTGTTCCTAGCACCCAGACCACTTTTGATCCCAGTGCTACAAAGAACCAAGCTATTATAGCCAAGTTGCAAAAGGACAAACACTTTGGGTAGATAGGAAAGAGGTGGATAGAGAGGCTCAAATCTGAAGGGCTGGTAGTTGTTGAGCAACTGGGTAATGCTCTCCTAAGGATGGAAACATAAAGGAGAAATATTGAAAAGAATCTGAAAACTCTCACATCAGAGAGAGTGAGGTGTCAAGAATACATAGTGATGCTACACGTGGTGGTCAAAATGAAGACCAAGGAGGCACTAAAGGCCAAGATATTATAGAAAGGAGATGAGCCTTTGATCGAATGGATTCAAAGCTTGGAATTTAAGATTGCAATGATCATCTAAGCTGAAATAGGGTTGCAATAAATAGATGTCAAGATTAAGGAGGAGCAGAGCAAATATTTTAAACTCCTTCAAGGCCTACACACAGAATCATAGGAAAGTGGTTATGGAAAAGAAATGATCGAATTGGCTAGTATGCATAAATCATTTTTTGATTATGTGCATATGCTGGCAGAGTAGTCTCCTACTCATTTGGACAAGGTGCCAGAACTCCAATAGTTGAGTGGATGTATCTTTAAAGCCATGGAAGAGCTAAAAGATCAAACAGATGCAATCAAGAGCCTGGTCAAAGAAAATTCTAGATGACTCATTAGTTATACCAATGTTCATATTTATAGGCATGAAGAAACCATCCCAATCATCACAGCTATCATCTCTTATAGGGATAAATTAGACAAGGGGAAATAAATCGAAGCTTAGATAGATTCCCTCTTGTGCTAAATTTTGATAGGATTGTAACGGATAAACCTTGTTTATCATTTATGATTGGAGAAGTGGAACCATTTCGGTTACCCTTTTGTAATGGTCCAACTCTGGAACCCTATATGTACTATTTTCCAAATCAATGAAAAGGTCGGCTAAATTTTGGTGTGAAAGATAGAATTTTGTTGAGTCAAATTTGTATGTTTGAGTGCCATTTCTTTAACTGTTCCACTATATTGCATTCATCTATCTATTAAATTTGAGTATTTCTTTGGGATTATATTTATAGTTTGTGGTTGAACTAGAATTTTGTATTATGATTTGATATAGTTAATTAGGGGAAAATCTAGTGTTATTCTAAGTCTGGGAGATGTCCTTGTGAAATAGATTGATTCATCGTAATTTCATCATTAAATCTCTAGGTCTTGCATTTGCATTTTTGTTATCAGTTATTGGATTACCAGTTTTAAGGAGTCATATGATTGGTGAAATCTTGAAATTGGCTAAAGTTAGAATTTGATTTATCCTGCCTAAGCTATTTCCTGTCTAGGTTTAGCTTGGTTTAACTCTTCTCTTCTCGGGTCAAGAACATACCCTTGTTAGAATAGGAAGGATCAATATTCATTGAAGATAATTTAATTAAGGGAGCTATACCTTTAAATCTAGAGGGAAATTATTTATTTGGTAACAATTTCCCAATTGTTGTATTCAATTGTTCTTAAATATTTGGGTATTCTAGAGTTAAAGCAAAAAGAAAAATCTGTTTACCAACAGATTTTTGGCGACTCTACTAGGGAAATGAATAGTCGTTATACCAGAAACATATCATGAGGAGAGATGGTGCTTCCCCATGAGAACATAATCCCTGTGCTCCAACTGAATCTTGGATTCTAAGATGATCAAGAGGATCTCATTTCCTCACTGAATACTTTTGTCTGGAAATATAGAAGAAACAGTGAGCACTATAGAAACACTAGTCAAGTGCTGGAACATGAAGAAGCTATAATAGAAGCACTTGAAGAATCCATCCAAAGGAGAAACATGAGAAGAGAATGACACCAAACAGAGCATACATTTAGATGAGAAGACTAGTTAGAACCCTGGAGCCTAAGAGGTTTCTTAGGAGTTCAAAGAAAGAAGGTGGTACAGACCCAGTTTTTGAGAGACTTGCAAACCTTGATTTTTCTCTACTTGAAGTATCGCATCAAAAGAACAGGAATACAAAGAGCAAAAGTAGACCTCCTCCCCCCCCAAACAATCAACTTTTTGTCTACCACTTGTCAAGTGTTAACTTTACATGGAGTAGTTGGTCCTCCTATTGTCAACCTAACACCCTATCTACCTCCGGTAGTTATGGCACTTCCTTGGGCCGCTATATATGGACCATTGCAATTAGAATCATATAATCCCCTTCCCTCAGGTTCAAGAAAGAATTTCTCCAAATTATTTGGAGATGGGAAAGTATCTACAGATGAACACATTTCTTCTTTCTTTGCTTCAGTTAATATCTTAGCAGTGCAAGAAGAAGATGTGGACGTTATATTATTTGTTGAAACCCTTGTTGAAGGCACTGCCAATTAGTTTCACCACTTACCCAGTTCCTCTATCACAAATTGGGCCTCCATGAGAGCTGCCTTTGTGGGAAGATTTAAAACTACTAAAAATGAGTCATATCCCAATAGCTGACAGGCCTACTGCCGAGAATTTGAAAACATTTTTCATAAGTGCTATGCCTCTTGACATCAGTTATGATATGAGGAGAACAAATCCAGCCACTTTAGACCTTGCTCAAAGGACTGTGATAGAGTTAGAAGACCACATGATATCAGTGGGAAAATGGAAAAGAGAGATACAATCTAGAGCCAATACTAGTAACACCACATCATCAAATGAGATGATTCAAAAAACATCCAATGAATTCATTGCCTTCAAGAGGTATTTTCCTAGATTTAATAACCTCTATCAATGAAACTTTCAAGAGCATCCTAGAAGAAACCATGAAGGGAGGAATGCCGACAGAAAGACATTGCAATTGACTGATCCACCACAAAGGTTAGCTATAGAAGCCCCTCCTAAAAGGGGAAACATGTGTGCCTTCCATTTAACTATAGACCATGATAGAGAAAGTTGTCCTGATGTAGCTCGTGCTTGGAAAATGCATCAGACTGACGAATGGAATGCTAGAGTGTCTGGAGCTAAACTAGATTCATATTCACATGGAAACTCTAAAAACTTATATTTAGAGTATGAAACAGATTCAGAATAGGGAGCAACATGTTATGCTACCATTGATGGGACCTCCTATACAGTCTTAACCCAGAGTCAGAAAGATAAAGGCTCCACTTCCACACCTCCACCAAAGAATAATGAAGCATCTACTTCCAATTCTAAGGAGGCTAACCAAGGAGTAAGGATTATACAAGCAGGTAAGGAGCAAGGCTCTTTTGACATTATTCAATTTTGTAGAGATTCTAGAATTCAGATTTCTCCCATAGACTATCTTAAGTCTAATCCTGTAGAACTAAAAAAACTAGTAGATTACTATAAAGAGGGGAATTAGAATGTAAATAAAAATGCCATGACTACCATAGAAAATGAGTCTATATTTGCAGACCCAATTGAGAAAGGTGAGCCATCTATGTTGGCTACTTTTCCAGGCCAAAAACATGACCCATTCTATGTGTCATTATATATTAACGATTGCAAGTTTAGCAATTGCATAATAGACTCTGGAGCCTCAAAAAATGTAATGCCATTGACTATAGCTAAAGCCTTAGGACTTACCCTCACTAAAGCCCATGGTAGGTGTTACTCTATGGATTCCAAACAAGTTCCTCTGGTTGGGAAAATCAAAGATGCCCAAGTGGCTCTAGCAGCACATCTTGAGAAGAAAATACTGTTAACAATACTTGTTGCTGATATACCTACCAGTTATGGTTTGTTGCTAAGAAGGAGTTTCTGCAAAGACCTAAGAGGGGAAATAAATCTAGATTGGTCTCAAGATCTGATCCTAGTGGGTGGAAAAAAGATAAAACTAGTCCCTTAAGAGAAGGCAAAATTCACAGTGCTGAAGTCTGATGATCCCAAAGCCTAGATTCTATATCAGGAGTTAGAATTTGGCAATTATATGCTGTTTATAGATGGTCATGATGAGGAGAATGAACTAGGAGAAGAAGAAGATCAGTCTTCTACTAAAGAAACATCGTCAGAAATCTGGATCCTCGAATTCGATGGTAGTTGTGCATCGTTAGGATTTGGTGTAGGCGTAGTCCTGATATCACTAGATGGCATATGTGAGCCCATGGTGTACAAATTGGAGTTTGGAAACACCAAAAATATAGCTGAGTATAAAGCCCTACTGTTAGGAATCATTTCTACAAAAGAAAAGGTCGTGAAAATTTTGAGAGCCCATGGTGATGCTAAGCTAATTGTATGCCAAGTTAAAAACCAATACTCTGTAAAGAATCATAGATTGAAGAAATATAGAAATAGAGTATGGGACGAAATAGAAGAATTGGATGGGTTCTTTATTAATTTTGTACTGAGAGAATTGAATTCCAAGGCAAACTCTTTAGCATTGTCAGCCTCATTACTCCTCCCTCACCCAGAGTTCAAAGATAAGAAGTACCAAGTAGAGGTTATGTATCGACCATCTGTGCCTGATAATGTGGAATATTGGCAAGTGTTTGAGGACAAAAAGAACCTCCTTATCTTCTTGGAGAGCGGTGGTGACTTCCATAAAGATGCTCCTGGTGATCATAAGGAAAACTATCATGACAAACGAAAGAAGGACAAGTCAGAGGTCATCTAGTTGCAAGGCAATATCATCCCTCCCCACTTAGTTACACTTGAAAAACTCTTCAACATGCATGATAATTTTTTTAAGAAGAAGAGAATTGAAAGAGGTCCTACCACTGGTGAGTATGGAGGAATAAATATCGGAAGTGAAAAGGACCCCAAGATGATCAATATTGGGAAATGCTACACTAAAGAAGAAAGGGAAGAGGCTAGGAAAATCTTCTTGGAATACCAATATGTTTTCACCTGGAGTTATGAAGATCTAAAAATATTTATGAATGGTAAATTCAAACACCAGATTCCCTTAAAACCCGAGGCTGCTCCATTTAGGAAGAAACAGAGGAATTACAATCCCAAATTTGCTGATGCAATATTTAGGGAAGTGGATAAAATGCTTAAAGAAAGGATTATCTACCCTATCCATCACTCTACCTGGGTGGAAAATATAGTACCTATAAGGAAGAAGAATGGAGAAATAAGGATCTATGTAGACTTTAGAAATCTAAATCAGTCCTCTTTGAAAGACAACTATGCTCTTCCCAACATTGATCATCTATTGTAGACTCTAGCAAGAGCTGAGATGATGTCTATGTTAGACGGCTTCTCAAGATACAACCAGATAGAAGTGGAGAAATCAGACCAGCATAAAACAACTTTCACTACTCCATGGGGCACTTTCACATATCACAGGATGCCATTCAAGTTGATCAATGACAGGGCAACCTTTTAGAGAGGTATGGATCTTTCTTTCAATGATATGAAGAAAAAAATAATTGGTATGTATTTGGATGATCTTACTGTATTTTCCAAAAAAAGAGTAGATCGCATAAATGATTTAAGGAGAGTATTGCTAAGGTGTAGAGAAGATGAGATTTCACTAAATCCCAAAAAGTCAATTTTCTGTGTGACTCAAGGGAAGTTGCTGGGCCACATTGCTTCTGACAACGACATAAGAATGGATCCAGAAAGGGTGAGAGCAATCCAGAAATTGAGTTTACCTATGAACAAAACTGGAGTGAAATCATTTTTTGGTCAGGTAAACTTTCTCAGGTGGTTCGTTCCAGATTTTTTTGAGATTACCAAGTGCATAGTGGACATGATGAAGAGAAATATAAATTTCAAGTGGAATGACTCTAGTAAAAAGCTTTCAAAAGCATCAAGAATGCCATAGCCAATGCCCCGGTGTTATGTCATCTAGATTACAAGAAGGATTTCATAATTTATTGTTATTCTTCCAAACACACTCTATTAGCCATCCTCATGAAAGAGAACGAGGAGGGAGTTCAAGATCCTATTGCTTTTATGAGAACACCTCTGAAAAATCATGAGCTGAGATACTCTCAGACTGTAAAACATGCTTTCGTAGTAGTAAAAGCTTTAAATAATTTTAGATTCTACATATTACACTCTCACTCTCTTGTATATGTGCCTGACATTGCCGTGAAGAGCATATTGACTCAGCAGGACATGGGGTGTAATAATAGAGGAGCATGGGTGGCTAAGACTCAGGAATATGACATAGAAATCAAGCCCACTAAGCTGGTGAGAGGAAATGCACTATGTAAAGAGATGGCAGAAAACCAAGCGGATGAAGACCCTGGAAACACACAATTGGTCCTAGCAGTAAGTATGCAAGATCCCTGGTTTGAAAATATTATGTATTTATTGACATACGGTGAATGTCCTGAAGGATTGACTTTGAAGCAAAGAAGAGATCTAAAACTGAAAGATTCTAAATACATAATTTGGGAAGATAGATTGTATAAGAGGTCTATAGATTGAACTTTCCTTTGGTGCGTTGACAAATAAAAATAAGAGAAGCTGTTAAGGGTGTTTCACGACGAAGCTTGCAGGGGACACTTCTCCTCATCAGTTACTGCATTCAATATATTGAGACAATGCTATTACTGGCCAGGAATGTTTAGAGATGCATATCATTGGGTAGAGAGATGTGAGAAATGTAAAATTTTTACTGTAAAACTACAGTTAGCAGCACTACCCCTTAGACCCATGATAATCAAAGGTTCTTTTCAATAGTGGGGTCTTGATTTTATTGGTCCTATAAATCCCATGTCCAGTGTGGGCCATACCTACATAATCACTGCTACTGAATACTTCATGAAATGGGTGGAGGCAAAAGCAACCAAGAAAACTACTTCGGAGGTAGTATGTGAATTTATCAAAGAGAGGATCTTGGTAAGATTTGGTGTGCCTATTAAGTTAGTTATGGATAATACCACATAATTTTTTTCTTAGGAAATCAGTGAATCTTGTTTTGAGTATGACATTATAATCAGTCACTCATCTGACTATTTCCCTCAAGGAAATGGCCAAGCTGAGTCCAGTAACAAAAATTTGGTGAGCATCATGAAAAAGCTTGTGGCAGAAAAATAGAGAACTTGGCACAAGAAGTTCTATAAAGCCCTCTGGGCAGACACAGTGACTCCAAAAAGAGCCATTGGTATATCTCCTTTTGAACTTGTTTACGGGATCAAAGATAGTCTTCCATTGCCATTAGAACTGGCGACTTGAAAACTAAGAACAACAATAGAAGATGGTATATATGAAGATGGTTTGGAAAAGAGGATTCTGTACCTAAACAAACTTTAAGAAGAAAGGGAGAAAATGGTAGATCATATCACACAGCATCAAATGCATGTGAAGAACCTGTTTGATAAAAAGAGCAGACCCCAGAAATTTATCGAGGGAGATATGGTGCTATTATGGGATAAGCACAGGGCACCCAAAGGCATGCATGGAAAATTTGAAACATTGCGGAAAGGATCCTTTAAGATCCATCAAGCATTCAAGAGGAATTCTTTTAAGCTGACTTATCCAAATGGTGAAGCATTACACCTGACATACAATGGTCAGGACTTGAAGCTGTATTAGATCTGAATTTAAAATAGGTAACCCCTGTATTGTATCATAGTTAGGTTTAGTTCCTATTTTTGTTTCCCTTAGTTAGGTTTCCTTTCTACTTTCCTTTTCGTGTCTTTCTTTAGTTTTTTTGTGAGCCACATTTTTGTTGAGCTTTGTGAAACTAGAGATTTGAATTCCTTGCTTGGATATGTGAATGTCCAAGTCCCCAGACAAAGCCAGCTATTGCCCCACTTTTGGTCTATGTAACTTTGAGACAAAGTAGATGTTTAATGTGTAGTAGTGATCTTGAAAGACTCATGTAAGTCCTGAGTCTAATTCTAGCTATCCTCTTAGGATAGGAGGGCTTTATCAGATTTCCCTAAATTTCCTTCTCTTTCGTGAGCTGGGGGGAATTGGTCTCTAAGATCATGTTTTATTGGGTAGGTTAAGTTCCCAAATCTGGTAAAGGTCATGTTTTGAAGGATTCTAACATTGGTTTTACTTACAGTTGAATTATTTTTCCTTAATCTTTCCCTTTTGTAGCATTTGTAGAAAATTGGTTCTGAGCTTCTCGTTGGCAAAAAATCACTTGCAGAGTGTGTTTTTCGCAACTAACAAAATTCAGAGTATCAGAGGTCAGGGAAAGTTGATAATGAGAGATTTGGGAATAAGAAAGCTTTGGGCCTTTAGATCAAATCTATTTAAGGAAAAATAAATGATTGAGCGAGGAAGAATTCAAGATGCGGGCTTACTAGCAGAAAAGTAGAAAATGGCTTCTCCGCTACTCCAACAGGTGGGTTTCGACCTACAGAGTGCGTTTTCTGCCAAATCATTTTATGGAAGAACTTTAAAGAAGAATAAATCTTATGAGTGATCCAGGGCACAAAGAAAGCTGATGAAATCAAGACATTCCATTTTAGCATCTCAATGAGCTAAATTTCTCCCTCAGCAGATTTTTGAGTAGAGAGAACTCCAAAGGCATTTCTCTGCCAAAAGGGGAGCAGAAAAGTGATTTTTTGCTACCTCCAGAAAGTTACCATTACAGTTACTGAAGTGAAAGGATGTTTCTTAACAACCCATAGGGGTAAAGTAATTAATTCAAATAAATCCATTTTACTCTTTAACAGACTCTTTCATTAATGTCTTAATCTTTTCATTTGTGTGGTGCGGGAAGTCGACTGTTAAATGATAAGAATTCAAAATTTATAAAATTAGTGAGGTATTAAGAACAAGATCTACCATCTATTTAATGAATTGTCTAGATTAGAAGCTCTCAACTATAGTTATTCCCTGCTCTTGTGTTCTTGAGAGATATCCCTTATCCCAAGTTAGAATCAGTTGAAGTATGCCTACTAGATTTATGGGATTCGATGGGATGAATGGAATCACATCTGATTGGCATAAATTTACAGACACTTCCTTGAAGTTCTTCAATATGCAGAAGTTTTAGAGCAGATTGAAGGAAAACCAGATGCACCCTATCAATGAGAAGTTAAAAGAGAGCGGGTTAGTAGAAGCTGTCAGTTTTCCTATTGCCGTTCAAGCTCTTGAGCTTGTTCGAGAGTGCATAGCCTGATATAACCCAGATACCAAGCAAATCCTCCTACCCAATGACACGGTGCTTCTGTCCATTGATTGAGATTCTATCCAAAACTCCCTACACATTTTAGAGCAGGCTGAATATTCAGAAATGACATATAGTCAGGAAGTTACCAAATATGTAGCAAAGAAAGCAGTGTGGAAGAAAGAAATAATGAAGTCATGGTTTCAAGAGCTGAGGAGCGCCAAAGGCAAGTTGCCCAAAACAATATATGACACAAATCTAAAGCTAGAGATTTTAGAGATCTTGGTGATGCTCCATAGGATCCGAGGTGAGAGTGATGCACTAAACTTCATTGAGCACCATTTCTTCTTAGTCCAGGTGATCTGTTCTCAACACCATTTCATCAATTGGGCTCTTATGGAAAGTGAAAACCTCTCCAGTGCCCTAAGTAGAGCTAAGGTTCAGAATGAGTTCTACATTTCTTCATTCCTTATATATGTATTGGCCACAATTCAAATTTGGCTAGGGCTTCCTAGATTAGAAGAGTTCCTAGATGATGTTAAAAGCTATGAATTTTTCCCATGTCTACATTTACATAAAATTTATGCTAAATATCTCAGAGTTAACGATTTCCTGATGACCATTGGAGCCTACAGTTGTGCATCCTGGTCTGAGGTAAAGAATGTTTTGAAGAAATTTTCAAAGAGGTTTTAGTTGAAGACATATGATGTCTTGAGGCCGTAGTATGATCCTGTAAATTATGCTTGAGATTTCTTGCAAATGAGTCATGAAATTCATCATGTTGATGATATTGAAGACTACTAGGCTAATTGCAAAGATGACTTAGAAAACCAAGAGAGATTCTACGCTAGGTTAACCATTGAACAAATCAAAAAGTTCAAAGTTAACATTGAAGTGGAGGGGTTGGAAGATGATGGTCAACATATGTATGATAATACATATTTGGAGAAAGTAAAGCCACTCCCTATAAGCTTCAAGCCCATGCTAGGACAAGCCATTAATGACCCAGAGACCTTCATGGGTGGGATTTACAAAAGAACAAAGTAGTGGATCGAATGGACTACAGGTAGAAGGAAGAGGTCAGAAAGGAAGCCTCCTACTCAAAGGACCCTGACAAAAGATATTTGGAGCATTATAAAAACTTCTTCAGTAATACTCCCAACTATGGCCAAAGGTTCATCTCAGTCGGCTGGTGGCGGTGATGAGCCTCCTGAGAAAGAGGTCCAACCAAAGAAGACATGTGGAGAAGGCCCGCTTCCAGACATTAGGACAACAAAAGAAGTAGTTTCTACAAACATGGCCAAACCAACAAAAGAGCCCACTAAAGGTGCAAGACCTGAGAAATCAGCTAAAGCTATTGCTATAGATACACAAGTTGGCACTTTGACCCAAGATACTCCAAGATGAGGGTCCCCTATTGTAGTTGAAGTGGGTGAGGATACCTCCAATACCTCATTCATAGAATCAGATGAGAGGGTTGAGAAGCAACAAGAAGTTTCTCAAGTCATTAGATTGGTCTCCTCTTCTCCAACATCAATGAACCCATTTGCTTCCATGCCTAAAGCTACTCCTCTAGTCATCATGAAGTTGTTCATATAAGAGTTGGTTTCTGCTTCCAAAGTTACCAGTGCTGAATCTTGGATAGAACATACTTTAGAGAGTAAAAGGAAGAGAGAAGAGGAAGAGACTTCTAGAAAAGATACTCTCTCAAGGGCCTTGCAATCTAGCACCATAGTGGGCAAAGAAAATAAAGTGAAGACAATGTCTACACCGGGTCAAGATCCTGAAATAGGGCATTTCACTATGGAGGTGGCCATGCCTACAAAGGAAGGCAAAATTGAAGATATGACTACCTCTAATTTTTAGTTACAATTGTTTGACATGGGGCTTGATCGACATGACACTAAGGTAGACTGGTGGAAGTCCACCAATGTGGTAATAGAAGAAGAGATCAAGGAGCTCAAAACTACTAAAGTTCAACTCAAAGCAGAAGTAGTTGAGCTAACTAATTTCATTAGAAAACTCATCACTTTGATAGCAAGTGTTCCTAGCACCTAGACCACTTTTGATCCCAGTGCTGCAGAGAACTGAGCTATTATAGCCAAGTTTCAAGAGGAAAAACACTTCAGGAAGATAGGCAAGAGGTGGATAGAGAGGCTCAAATATGAAGGGCTAGTAGTTGTTGAGCAACTGGGTAATGCTCGCCTAAGGCTAGAAACAAAAAGGAGTAATATTGAAAAGAATCTGCAAACTCTCACATCAAAGAGAGTGAGGTGTCAAGAATGCATAGTGATGCTGCACATGGTGGTCAAAATGAAGACCAAGGAGGCACTAAAGGCCAAGATATTACAAAAAGGAGATGAACCTTTGATCAAATGGCTTCAAATCTTGGAACTTAAGATCAAGATGATCATCCAAGCTGAAACAAGGTTGCAACAAACAGATGTCAAGATTAAGGAGGAGCAGAGCAAAGATTTTAAACTCCTTCAAGGCCTGCACACAGAATCACAGACAAGCGGTCAAGATAAAGAAATGATTAGATTAGATAGATTCATAAATCATTTTCTAATTATGTTCATAAGCTGGCAGAGTAGTCTTCTACTCATTTGGACAAGGTGCTAGAACTCCAACAGTTGAGCGGATGTATCTTTAAAGCCATGGAAGAGCTAAAATATTAGATGGATGAAATCAAGAGCTTGACCAAAGAACATTCCATATGGCTCATTAGATATACCAATGTTCATATCAATAGGCACAAAGAACTCATCCCAATCATCACAACTGTCATCACTTATAGAGCCAAATTAGATAAGGGGAAGTAAACTGAAGCTTAGATATGTTCCCTCTTGTGCTAAATTTTGATAGTATTGTAACAGATAAACCTTGTTTATCATTTTTGATTGGAGAAGTGGAACCATTTCGGTTATCCTTTTGTAACGGTCCAACTCTGGAACGCTATATGTACTATTTTCCAAATCAATGAAATGGTCGACTAAATTTTGGTGTGAAAGATAGCATTTTACTGAGTCAAATTTGTATGTCCGAATGCCATTTCTTTAACTTTTCCACTGCATTGCATTCATTTATCTATTAAATTTGAATGTTTCTTTGGAATTAGATTTATAGTTTGTGGTTGAACCAAAATTCTGTATTATGATTTGATACAGTTAATTAGGAAGAAATCTGGTGTTATCCTAAGTTTGGGAGATGTCCCTGTGAAATATATTGATTCATTGTTATTTCATCATCAAATATCTAGGTCTTGCATTTGCATTTTCATTATCAATTATTGCATTACCAGTTTTAAGGAGTCATATGATTGATGAAATCTTGAAATTGGCTAAAGTTAGAATTGGATTTATCTTGCCTGAGCTATTTCCTATTTAGGTTTAGCTTGGTTTATCTCTTCTATTCTCAGATCAAGAACATACCCTTGTTAGAATAGGAAGGATCAATATTCATTGAAGATCATTTACTTAAGGGAGCTGTACCTTTAAATTCAGAGGGAAATTAGTTATTTGGTAACAATTTCTCAACTATTGTATTCAATTGTTCTTAAATATTTGGGTATTCTAGAGTTAACGCAAAAAGAACAATCTATTTACCAATATTCATCATCATCATCATCATCATCCTCCTCCTCCTCCTCCTCATCAATAGAAACATCATTGTCATCATCTTCTTGTTCTTCTTCATGGAAATTTGCATTAGGAACTTCATTGAGTAATTATTGACCACGATCATCATCTACGTCATCTTCTTCTTCTTTGGTATCTTCTTCTTCCACCGCATTGTACTTTATCATCCTTCCTCTAGGATCATGTCTAACAAAAAATGACCAACCAGGTTTATGTGGAACCTCTATGTAAAATACCTGCTCACATTGTCTTGGAAGAACATAGGGCTCATCCCAACTGACTCAAATGACCTTGTATTAACCATTGTAAATCTATCATCATGTTCAATAACAGTTCTATCAGGATCATTTTCATTAAGTCTTAGCCTGTACCATTTGACAATCAAGAGAACTAATTTGAAGTATCTAAAGTGACACTCAAGTAAATCTTCCAAAATACCATAATATCTATTTTGAGACTCTCGAGGATGTAAGTCATTTATAGATGAAATATAATTCACTTTAAAGAGTGCAGTTATCCCAGAATCACAAGTTTTTTTCATGTCATCCAACTTTTTGATGCGAAAATGATGACCATTTCAAAACATATCCTTGTGGTGTTTGACCTGCAATAATATATCAAAAGTGTTAAAATTATTACAACATGAGTTGATAAACATACAGGTGATTAATAAATTTATACACACCTGGAAATCTACTAAACATATGCTAAATCTATTTCCCTTTGTGTAAATTTGGAATCTCCATTACGATGAGCTTCTTTAACCAGTGAAGACACACCTTCCCATATTATTTTGTGACCAAAATGTTGGCATCATTCAATCCATACTGTCATCCAATCAAGATTGTTTGTAATATACAAATGTAGCGCATCCCACTCTCGACCAACTGTACAAAAAAAATAGATGACTTAGAACCGATTTATTTCAAATATTAAGAATTAATTAACCACAATTAAATCTTATATTTTATTACCTCTCAGTTTCCTCAATCTACCTTTCCCCATCAAGTACTCCCCTTCAAACTTGTTAATGTGACTGGGATCCTAAGTGTGATCTAGATGGATATTTGCTGCAAACATAGGAAGATATTTAGTAATGTACACCATAGTCTGGTATACCATATATCCCTCCAACATAGAAACCTCAGGATGTGCTCTTTGTCAAACCAAAACTTCCAAATATTTGAAGTGTCTCTCAACCATGTACATTAACCTAGAGTGTACAGGTCCTTACAATTCAATCTCCTCAACTTGGTGTATGAGGTAGTGCTTTTGTGCATTGAAAAAGTTGAAGGTAAACACTTCTACATTTCACACATTAGATGAGGAATTTTTCTCTTCCAATATTTTATATCTTCTTTATGGATTTCTTTAGATGACAACCACCTACAAGAGATTCAAGATGCAAAAAATATATAAATACAAGACTTTACAAAATAATAATAAATATATACAATAAATTGAATAAATATCGCTGCTTAAATCATGTATTTTCTACGATCATATATCACTTGCTTGAGGTTATTGTCAAAGTTCTCTGGGAAAGATAGAGGTAACATGTACTAAAATAATTATAATCTGATCATGTCATTATTTTCTAACATAATACAATGAAAAGTACACGCAGTTGCCACATCATATTGTAAATACAGAAGAACATAAATTAGCTTGATGAAGGTATGCCAATCATGTGTTTTCATACCTGACCCAAATTCACTTTTCTTTGATATGAGATTGTTTATGTTCGCAACAAATCCTGTGGGAAATTTTTTTTTTTGTATGAGCTCTTTTATAGCATTGCTTTGTTGGTCCGTTAATAGCCAAAGAAGGGCACTTATAGTAATCTTCTTTCCATTGCTATTTAAGTGAATGAAATAATTCAGTGCATGATTGGATTCATGAATGTCACTACAAATTTTGACAATGTTTTCTTTGTCACACCTTCCATCCAATATTTTCCATAATGTCTCTATTATATTATTTCCAATATGTATAGTATTAAATAAATGCACTGTAGCTTCTCATAGTAGAGAAACCTACTAAATTGTCTAGGATAAATTTTTAGTCCCTTTGGAAGCCAGTCAGTAATGCATTGATGACCTTCACGATCATCAACTACATAATTAGTAAAAAAAATGCAATAGAAATATATAAATTCCAAACATAAACAATTAGCTGGAATGACATTACATTGATGATTAATTATATTATATTTAAACTTTCATAGGCGAGGTTTCATTCTTCATGGCTTTGATGTAGTCTCTTATATCCAATTGAAAATATATTTTTCCGTACTCCAATACTTATGATTGATGTGGAGGAAGTGCATATACTCATAAAAAATTTTCTTTCCTAAACTTTTTGAGTGACGAGATTTCATCTTTGAACCACAAACTGGCCATTCAAATTTTAACTTTGTTTGAAGATCTACATGATAATGATATAATTGGATTATTAAATATGTTAATTATTATAATTATAATTATCATGCCCAACTTGAAATCACTATAGCATACATATCACAAAAATGTGTTAGCCCGGGGGCATCATGTATTGTCCATACAAGCATGACATGGAATTGAAATTATCTTTGTCCTATTGGTCTAGAGATGTCATACATAGTGACATCATTCCATAACTCGATAAACTCATCAATTAGAGGCTCAATATATACATTCATATATTTCGCTTGGTACTTTCCTATTTGAATGGACAACAACATTACATAGTTATTGTGACTATTTTACTAGAAGATTTATAAGTACATGTTGATAACTATTAAATGATAAAATACCTGAGACAATCATTGCCAACATAATTTTCTCCCTCTTTATTGACATCCATGGAGGAATATTATTGTTGATAACAAAAATAGGCCACACCGAGTAAATAGATCCCATCTCTCCAAATGGATTGACACCGTTCGCTACCAATGAAAGCCTGAGATTACGAGGTTCTTCTTTGAAGTGTGGCTACTTTTCCTCCATGTGCACAAATGCTAAACCATCTTTAGGAATTAAAATAATGTCATCTCAACTTCTATTATGTGCATGGTAATCCATAAATTGTGCCAAGCTAGTGAACCTGAATAATTGTTGCAGACGTGGAATAATGAAGAACCTTGTGAGGCACTTTTTTTGTTATTTGATCTATTTTATATCTACTCATGTGACATTCAAAGCATTCTTTTGCAAATTAATGTTCTTTATAATATATAATATGATCATTGGGACAAGCATCTATTGCTTGATACTCCATTCCAATATTTTTCATAGTGGAACATAATTCTCGGTATGAGCGAGGTAGGATATTTTGTGATGGTAATAGAAAATCGCCGATCAATCTACAAAAAAGTATAAGTTGTTAATATAAGCAATATTAATGGTACCTGATTCACCCTTTGTTAACTATAATGACATTGTGAATGGTGAAATCTTCTATTTGTTGGGAGCAAGCTCAAACATCAAACATTAGTGGGTTAGCACATGTAAAAGCATAGAATGAACAAGAAACCAACAAGACTTCATCATAACATCAAATTGAGCTAAAAACAAGAAAAATACACCCTATTTAACTTGTTTGATTTTCTCATTTTGATGGATGTGGGTGTGCTCTCTCAAACACAAATGGATCAATGCCCCAATGCAAATGCAAGATTTGATAAGCAAGAAGAGAGATTCAAGAGCTAGTATGAAGAACTAATCTCAAATCTTCTTCAAGATGATAAGATCAATCTATAAAATGATATGCATATGCAAGAAACTATGATTCATTTTATCAAATTGGCATGTGATTTCTAAGTGATGTAAACATGAAAACATGAAACTAGCAATTCTAATATTAAAATAGCATGATAACATTGCAAATTGAGAGATGAAAAATGAAGAGGAGAAGGCCTCTATTTATAGATTTTTGGGAGAGAAGAGGAGGGGTTGAATGAGGTGGCATCTATGTGGCATCCATATAAGAGCCACATAAGGGACACATGGGCTTGAAGGGATGACTAATTTTGAGTCAAATATAGCATTTAATATTGAGTGGCTCAAGAACTCCAAGTGGGGGACAAATGAGTAAATAGCCTTTAAGAGGAATGGGTGACCATTTTTGACACATGGGCTTGGAAGGGATGGCTATTTTGGAGTCAAACATAGAATTAATGTTTGAGTGGCTCAAGATTTTCAAGTGGGGAGACAAAATTGTAAGAGGAATTTAAGAAGAATGGGTGACCTTTTTGGAGAGAATTTTCCCATGTGGGTGAGCATTCCATTAGCCTTAAAAAGGTTAGGAATCACCCTTTAAGTATAATTAAAGGGCAGTTAGGTAGGGAAACATGTTTAGAGGATGAGGTGATGGGAG
>MU227200.1:2341311-2354078 GCA_018584345.1 Thuja plicata | reverse complement strand
TATAAATTTATTAAAAAGGGGATTTTTGTGAGACAAATGTATTTAAATAAAATACATTAGAATAGTATTTAGATTATTAATAAATACTAGCAATGAAACTATTTAATTGATTGAATTAAATAGTTAGGGGAATAATAGGAATTTAATATTAATAATATTATTAATATTTTTGGACGTCTACATTTTTCCCCTCTATGACATGGCTTCGCAAGTGACGTTATGTCAAAGAAAATAAAATAAGTTGCCCCAGAGGAAGATGGTTTCTAGGAGTCGTGCAGAAGCAATGGTGATATAGGGTTGTGCCCCCTCGAGAAAAGAACACAACAAAGACAATGTTGTGGGATTTTCTTGAAAAAGGATGCAACAAGGAGGAAGGGAGAGGACAGAATAAATAGAATCCTTCTAAAATGAAACTAAGAAAGTAATGAAGAATGCAAATGCAATGAAATTAAATGCAACTAATGAGCCTTGGGGATCCATTTATGTGAAAAATATGGAGAGCACATCCGATTTTGATATTGCAAGAGGAGGTATGCATCAGGTGTTAGAAAAAATAGATGACATAATTCTTTTGCGTGGACTAGATGCTCAAACAAAAGCACACTGCAAAAGATGCATGTATCAGTAGGCACCAGTCACAACGTGCCAAGATATAGCAAATCGAGGTAGTGGTGAGTAGGTTTAAACTGACACAAAAAGATAAATCCAATAAAGAATGCCTCATGACCAAGCAGTCATTTAGTCCAAAGTTCTTGCCATGAACAGGATTGATGTGATGAAGGATTTGATAAGCCGATGCTGGAAGGATGCATCCTGATGGGCAAAGATTGGATTAGATTTGATTAAAAGATATTCGCTGGCAAAAGATGTAAATAGGATGAGTAATGATAGTCGGTCACAAAACTAATTTGTTAAAAAACATGATCACAGTCATAAGACTCAAAATATCACTAAAAATTGATAAACTGAGTGATGCGAGAAAAAAACAAGGGTTTAATGCAATATTTTGAAGAATTTTTGATTTTTTTTTGACGTTTTTGGAATTTGTGAATTTTTTTTTTGGATTTTTGGTAATTTTGAAATGTACAAAGATTAATTACAAGAGAGTATGTACAAAGGTTCCTACCAAGACTTGATTGGATCTTGTTGTTTGATGCGTGTGATAGTGTAGTATGTTGATTGATTAGTTCAAGAGGAAGGATACTTCCTACGATAACCCAAAGATGATGATGTTCTAGAATTAAGTCTACAAAAGGAAGGATACATCCTCAAAGGACCCATTTCTAGAAAGATGGGATTCATATATCTGATAGGTCAAGATGCACTATGATCAAACTGTGGAGCCAAGATGTCATCAAAATGCGCTTACCGAAACTTAAGATTTTAAGAGCGTAACTGGATCATGTTCTGCAAGGATACCAACTGAGGACATGAGATATATACAAGAAACACTAAGTAGACAACTAGATAGAATATGTACATGACTGAAGCTCAGGGATTGGGATAGTACAATGTATGAACAAAAATATACAAGATTATGTGTACAAAAGCTTAGGATACGAGATAGGAGGATCACTTCAGACTAGTGCGTATGATATGCGAACACCCAGGGAATACGGGAAATGCTGAGGTTAGTGGAAATGTGATGCTGGTGATGGAGGGAAATGAGATTTTGATAGATAATGGAATGGTCCACTATGTGTGATGCTTGTTTCCAAGTTTTCATCATCCATACTTGTCCAAGGCACCCGATTGCCAAGTTTTCACCATTGGACAAAATTTTTCTCTCTTTTTTTTTTGGATCTTTTTGATGTTGTCCAAGTGCCTGTTTGCCAGGTTTGCACTGGGACAACCATTTTTTTATTTTTTGAGATTTTTTTAGGACTGTTTTACATTTTTTTTGTGCTTTCTTTAGGACCTTTTATACTTTTTATGGATTTTCTCAGATAATTGGAGTGAACAACCAGCTGTTAGGCATAGAAGCATTTGAGATGAATGATGTTGGTAGGTTCATTCAATGGTTCTCCTTCAAGAGTGGAGAGTTGATATGCCCCAGAACCGAAGCATGTAGTAACAATATAGGGGCCTTGCTAGGTGACTTCAAACTTACCTTTCTTTTCCTGATCAGTACCCACTTTCTAATTTTTCTTTAGCACAAGGTCCCCTACCTGGAACTAGCATGGGTGGACCTTCTTGTTATAGTTCCTCTTGAGTCTATTTTGGTAGACAATCAGGTGATCATAGGCTTGCTAGCACTTTTCATCTAGTAGATCAAGCTGTGTGAGTCATGCCACTCAGAATCTTCATCATCAACTAGGCCTCTTAGTGATACTCAGAGGGATGGTAGTTTGACCTCAATTGGTAAGACTACTTCAGCACTATAGACTAGGGAATAGGGAGTAGTGCCAGTAGGAGTACGGTAGGAAGTGTGATATGCCCAGAGGGTGGGATTGATCTAGAGATGCCAGTCATGATCAGTATCATTGACAACTTTCTTAAGGATTTTGAGGAGGGCTTTATTAGTTACCTTAGCTTGGCCATTACCTTGAAGGAAATATGGACTGGAGAAACAGTGATGGATATGGAGGCAAGCACAGAGATCACTGGCGTGTTGATTTTCAAATGGTGTATCGTGATCTATGAAAATAGTGGAGGGTATGCCAAAGTGGAAAACAATGTGATAGAGGATGAATTTGGATATCTGGACACCAGTAGTGAGGGTGAGCAGAATTACTTCAACCCACTTTGTAAAGTACTCCATTGATATGATTATATACTTGTGGTCTTTAGAAGAGAGGGGAATAATCTTACCAACAAGGTCAAAACCCCAACAAGAGAAGGGCCAAGGAGACACAATAGGTCTGAGGTCTTGGGTAGAAGCATGGATCAGATTGGCATGCTATTGGCAAGGTAGGCACTTCTTGATGAACTCACAAGCATCATGTTCCATTGTAGGCCAATAGTACCCTGTATGTAAAAGTTGCTTGGCTAGGACCATGCCACTCATGTGGGCACCACATATTCTAGCATGTACCTCTTGTAAAGCCTAGGTGGCTTCATTTTCATCTAAACACCTAGAGAGAACATTGTGATAACGTCAATGATAAAGGGTGTTGGCTACGAGGGTGTATCGGGAAGCTTTGCAGATAAAGTTTTGGCATTGGGTTGCAGTGAGATGAGGAGATATGATACCATTTTGTAGGTAAGCTTGGATATCATGGTACCACAGGGACTGGGGACCAACTAAGATACATACGCGATTCAATTCATCATTCTCATAAGCGGGAGCATGAAGTTGCTCAACTAAGAATTAATATTGCATAGATTCATGAGGGATCTCTAGGAGGGAGCCAATTGTGGCCATTGCATCAGCAACCTTGTTCTGCAAGCATGGTAATTTTGTTATCTATAAGTGGAGGAAATGTTCTTTTAGCTTGTCAACCATCTGCTTATATGGCATCAATTTGTCATCTTTGGTTTGATACTCATTGAGAACCTATTTGATGATAAGTTGGGAATCACCAAAGACATTTAGAGCTGTGATGTTCCATTTTATAGCCATGTAGAGTTCTACGATTAGTGTCTCATATTCTGCAATGTTGTTCATGCAGGGAAATCCCAATTTGAATGACATAGGGATGTAATCACCTTGAGGGGTGACAAGAAGTATTCCTACCCCTGCACCATGAGTTGTGTAGGACCCATCAAAGTAGAGTTTCCAATTTGGTTGTTCTTCTATCATGTACAAATGCTCATCTGGAAATTCTATTACCAAAGGATATGCGTCTACCAATGGTGCTTCTGCTAGCTGATCAGTGATGAATTTCCCTTTAATGGATTTCTTGTCTACATATTGAATATCAAACTTGCTTAGCAACATAACCCATTTTTCCATTCAACCTATGAGCGTAATCCTGGAGAGTAGATACTTGAGAGGATCCACCTTTGAAATGAGCTTGGTTGTATGACTAAGCATATAGTGGCAAAGACCACTGCCAAACATGCTTTTTCCATAGGTGAATAATTGAATTCATAACCTACTAAAGTTTGACTGATGTAATAAATGGCTCTTTCTTTACCCTCATCATCTAGCTGAGCAAGGAGTGCCCCCAATGTTGTGGTAGTAGCAGAAATATATAGGATGAGTGGTCGACCAGGTACAGGTGGTACCAAGATGGGTGAATTAGCCAGGTATTTTTTCATTTTGTAAAAACTCTTCTAACACTGAGGATCCCACTTGAATGTGTGATCTTTTCGTAGGAGATGAGTGAATGGTTGGCACTTTTCTACTAGTTGAGAGATAAAATGGCGCACAAATTGTAACTTTCCTTGGAGGCTGCGCAGTTGTCATAGTGTTTTTAGTGGAGGAATTTCTATGATAGCTTGCACCTTCTTTGGATCTATTTCAATGTCTCGTCTGGATATGATGAACCCAAGGATTTTTCCTGATGTGACCTTGAAGACACACTTATTAGGGTTGAGCATTAAGCAGTATTGTCCAATTATGTCAAAGATGCACTCCAAAAAATTGAGATGGTCTTTCCTCTTAACTGATTTTGCCAAGATATCATCGACATAGTCTTCAAGAATTTTGTGTATCATATCATGGAAAATGACGGTCATGGCCCTTTGATAGGTTGCCCCAACGTTCTTCAAGCCAAAAGGCATCATGTTATATTAGAAGGTGCCCTAGGGGGTTGTGAATGCTGTCTTATGCTGATCTTCTTCTGCAATGCGGATATGATTATATCAAAAAAATCTGTCCATGAGTGACAACATCTCATGTCCTGATGTGAGATCCACAATCATGTCTATGTTTGGCAAGGGGAAATCATCCTTAGGACATGCCTTATTGAGATCTCTAAAATCTGTACATATCCTTATTGATTTATCAGGCTTAGAGATGGGCACCATGTTAGAAATCTAGTTAGAATAGTCAATGGGGTGGATGATCTTGGCTTGGACTAACTTCTCAAGCTCTGCTTTGACAAGTAGTGCCACTTTAGGGTGCATCTTTCTGAGATTTTTCTTGATAGGTTTGATGTTTGGGTCCACTGCTAGATGGTGAACCACCAAGTTGGGGTCTAATCCCAACATGTGGGAGTAAGACCATGTGAACTTGTTGATGAATTCCTTCAATAAAGTGACAAGATCACTTTCTTCTACTTCAGCCAGAGATGCTGCTATGTATGTGATGGTGGGATTATCTTTGGTACCTATGTTGACAGGTTTTGCTTCTTCGATAAGAATCGATGACTGTTTAGGCCTATTATCATGAATCAGAGGAAGAGGAGAATATTCATCTTTTGGTGCCTTAGAGAGGTTTTCACCAGGGGATAAACCCTTTTTTTTTACTATTTTATGATCAGATAGCGCCCCAAAGGGGTTTTCGCTAGGGGATCGATTTTTCTCTTTTTTATTTTTGTTTTCTTCTTCATTTTTTAGGTTGAAGTTCTCCTCTTCCCCTAAAGTATGCCTTTGGGTCTATCTTGTAGACATAAAATAAGTCTTGACCCCATTCATTGCTTTGTTCAATTGCTCCCATAAAGCTTAGGAGTGCATCCTCACTTTGGAACTCATCAACATGCATGACACTTGGTTGGTCCCAGTCGATGAGTTAAGAATGGCAGAGGGGAAGGTCAATGAAGAGAATGGAAAGTTGGTGTAGGATAGAATTTCCCAGGAAGGTTTCATCATCAAAAACATCATCATAGGCTCTCAGAACTTTCTCTTCCGGGATATCTTTGATGTCAGTGATTTCACCCAAGGACGGAAAAGAGGAAAAGATGTTTTTGTTGGTGCCTGCATTTGTGTCAGAGCCCATGCCAAGGCCTAGGTGCTTTTCTAGTTGGGTAGGTATAATAGGTTCTTTCATTCCTTTCTCTTCATAACCAAGGCCACCTCCTTGGTAGTTCCATTTTTATGTCACCAGTTTGTGAGTTGTGGGGTACTTATCTTTGAAGTAATTGAGGCGAATTGTGTCCTTGGGTGGTGGATCTTTATAGAGCCATTGGTTGATGTTTGGTGTCATTTCCTTGCCAGTCAAAGTACCCTTTGAGATAAAAGTGGTAGAACCAAATTGTAGCACCTTGGTTGTCTCTAGCTCTATCTTGCTTAGATTAGGTCTGTGACCTTGAGTGTGTGGATCAATTAGGAGTGCTCCAATTGTGAAGGCATCAGATAAACTATACTCACCACAACCTTTGTTGTTGATCTTGACCATGGATAAGGTGGAAGAGAGGATTGTTTCTGGGTCTAAATGGGTTCAAGATGAACTGGTGATAGAGGTGCCAATATTGATCCCGGGACAGTGATTGGAATGTGGAAAGGATGTTTCCAATGCATTGCAGTATGCAAAGGGCTTGGGATTTGCACAGATGGTGATCTTAGTGTCATTATATGGAAATTTGATGCACTAATGGTAGGTGGAGGGGACAACTTGCATAGAATGAATCCATGGGCATCCAAGGAGGATGTTGAAGGGAAGGTCAAGATCAACAACATGACATAATGTATCTTAGATAATTGGGCCCACTTGAATAGGAAATGATATGGTGTTTTCAGAAGTACACTCTAGATTTTCATATGCCTTTATTGTGATGACATCATTTGTTATATTAGCTTTAGTGCAACCCAACTATTTTATGAATTTTAGAGTACACAGGTTTAGGGCCGAACCATTATCTATCATGACCCATTTGATGGAAAAATCTTTAACCATGACAGCAATACGGAGTGAGAGATTATGATCAGTTTCTTCTGAGGGTATGTCTGTTGGTTTAAAAGAGATCCCACAAGATGCAGACAGGTGTTCGACAAGGTTCTGGAATTCATTGAGGTTGATGTCACTGGGAACACAAGATTCTTGCAAGGATTTATTGAGGATCTCTTGATAAGTGGGTGAAGTGCGGAGGAGATCTAGGATAGAAATTTGGGCTGGAGTATTCCCTAGATGTTCCAAAATGTTGTATTGGGTCCCAGTAGATGGGGCGGGACCAAAACCTGCAACTCTTATCCTACCTCTATGAGTGGTGATTGCACATTGGTTATTAGTACCCTTGACATGGATGACATTGACAGAGGACTGGACTTGGGATATGTAGCCGATGAGATTATGCTAGTTGATATATGCATTTGTATAATCCTTTCTGTCAGCATTTTCTCCTTGCTTACCCTTCCCCTGATTAGAGGATTGAGTAGGATTTCCTGGGCCTTTACTTGAAGTGTGTTTAGGGAATGCATTTTGATAGATTTTAAGGCCCACACCTGGAAATGGTTGGGCAGGAGAGTCCACTTTTATCTCTTTGCGGTCGATGAGATCCTAGATGTAATGTTTTAAATTCATGTATTTGAGAGTGGTGTGCCCCTTAACACAGTGGTATTCACAGTACTCATTGTCTTTATACCAGGCTAGCTTAGGTGTTGAGTCATCAAATGGCTACATTTTTGGATACATGACTTGGTTAGCTTGGACCAGCTTGTGGAAGATGACATCTATGGGTTCACCCAAAGGGATAAACATGCATTGTGGTGCATTCAAAGTGTGAGGTCTTTGTTGTCCATGTAGGACTGATATAGCATTTGTCTGATTCATAGGACCTTGGTAGTTCTGTTGATATGATGTCCCTAGAGGGGGATAGATAGTCGCACCTTGAGGGTGCATGTTTTGCTGATATGTTGATTGGTGATATGTAGGTGTGGGGTGCTGATACATGGGAGGAGGTTACAGATATACTGGCAGTGCATTCTGATAGGTTTGATTGGGTGTATTAGGACGGGCTACCACAACCTGAATGTGTTTGGTGTTAGTGGCTCCGTCTGTTACTGCATTCTTTTTCTTGTTCTAGTACCATGGCCGATCATTTTTATGTTTATCAGGCTGGGATTCCTTGTAGTGCTTGATGGCACCATCTTCTATGAGACCTCATTCAAGATCCATAGCTTTGATCCTAATGTCTTGATAAGTTTGTATGCAATTCATGTGCATGTGATAGGCGAGATTAGGATGGAGGTTGTTAATGAATATTTTGATAAGATGTTGCTTTGGGGGTTGGTAGGACAACCTTGTAGAAAGCCCTTGCCATTGCTAAAGATAACTGGCTAGGCTCTCTCCTCCCTTTTGTTTGGAATTTCATAGGTCAAGGAGTGAGTGTTCATTTTTGACATTATGTGTGTATTGGGCCACAAACTTTTCAGATAATTTAGAAAAAGTAGAGACTGTGCTGTAAGGGATTTTGTAGAACCATTCGAGAGTAGTTCCCCCTAAGCTCTTGGGAAATAGTCTCATAAGGAAATTATCACTATAGGCCACTTCTTTACATGCCATGTAGAATTCTTTCACATGGCTCACAGGATCTCCCTTACCCTGATATTTATCAAATTTGGGTGTCTCAAAGTGCTTGGGGAAGGGTATGGTAGTGATAGATCAATCAAATGGATAAGGACACACCTCTTCAAACTTGAATGTTTTAGCCTCTATCCTAGATTTTAGCTCTTTGAGAGCATTCTTCATTTCCTCCCATTCATGATTGAGTTGCGTGGGAGGATTGTTAATCGTGATTGCATAGTTTCCTTGAACCTGATATGGATTGAATGGATAATATGGAGGTTCTATGGGGGATATTGTGGTGTTTGATATGATGGTTGTTGGTCAACATATATGGGCTATTGTGGTGGAAGCTGTAGTTAAAGGGGATATTGCAGTGGAGGAGGTGTCGGCGCTTGATAAGATTGTTGCAACTACTATAAATATGCTTGTATTTGTTGTGATGCTGGATAGGTGGGATGAGCCTGTTGCGCACCTGTATGGTGTGGAGGATAATGGTTTTGCAGTGGAATGCCCCTAGTGGGAACACTGAATTGCTGTGGAGGTGGAATGGTTTGTGATGCAGTGGAAGATGGCATGGCTAGGTAACTGGTGGAATGAGTTTGTTGTTGCTGCATGGGTTAGATGAAAGGATTAACAAATTGTTGCAGTGGTTGTGCTGTGAAGGGATTTTCCCCCTGCATTTGTGGTTGTGGTTGTTGTATAACTTGGAGGGTGGACTGCGTAGCTGCAAGGGGGTTGATTTTTTGCTATTGTGCTTGGATTGGTTGTTGCTGTTGCTGGATAGGTTGCTGTTATTGGAAAGGTTGCTGCTATTTCTGGATTGGTTGTTGCTACTAGATTAGTTTCTATTGTTGCTAGATTGATATTTGAGGTATGATGAAAGGATTGGTGGATGCTTGTTGCATGCGGGGATTTGGATTGGTTTGCATTTGTGGCAAAATAGCTGGCACACATTACAGTTGCATTGCTAGTGGGGTGGGGAAAGTGGACCCTTGTGGAAATAAGGGTTGGTTATAGGAATTGGTAGGTGGCATGCCTATGGTGAAGAAAGGAAGAATAGGCATGGAGACTTGGGTGCTTTGATGCTGCAAACTAGCTATTGTACTTTGAATGGGCTGAGTAGGGATGGGTGGAATGGTGGTTTGCTATGTGCTGACTGGTGGTGGTGGAAATTGTGCCACAAATGTTGGGAATGTTTGCAAAAGAGGAGCGATTGTGACTTGAGGAGGTGCTTGCATAGTGATGGGGGGTATTGCCTATGCTGCCGATGTTGGATCAAGAGGTGGGGCTCTTGAGGTAGATGAAGGTATCATGTGCATGATGGAGGGTGGGATGGAAGGTTGGACTACTTGTGCGATAAGAGTTCCCACCTGTAGGGCTCGTTGAAGTGGATCAAAAACTTAATTTCTAGTGGGATGAGGATATTCCCATGGAAGTGCCATAGGTTGTGTGACAAGTGTGGGTATAATCCAAGGCGGGAGTTGAAGTCCTTGTTGTTGAATGTCCAAAAGTACCTAATTTTTGTTACATCCACTCATGGCATTCAACATGTGGACATGTCCTGGATGATTGATAAATGTCTCTATGGTACTCATGGTAGGTGTCTCATTAGTATCTACCTAGATATGTTCAATTTGATCGTTGGGCTAAGGCGCATAAGTCACCATGGCATTAGTGTTGTCAGTCATAGGATTAGATGAGCTAGAAGAAAGATTAGGGTCCATGTTCTTCCTCTTCTTCATGGCTCGTATGATAGGTGGCATGAAATGACTACCCTAAGGGGATATGAGATGTAGGATGTAATGCAAAGATGTGCCTAGGAAGCTAAGGATAATGATGCTAGAACTAAGATGCATCTAGGATGATGGATATGCTCCTACAGATTAAGGATAACTTGATGTATGTAAGGATTAAGGGTTGCTTTCCCTAGTGTAAGATCAAGTGGATGTGATTGTCTACCTAAGATAGACTCGTGGTCTTCGGCGGATGAGATTCTTTGTTAATGCAAACCAATCTTTTGATCAAGGTGATGAGGTTCCAAAAGACAAAGGGGATTATTCTAAACAAGGCTTAGTAAAGGACACTTAAGGATGGGGGTTTGATTAAGATGTAGGTTTTAAGAAACTCAAAAGGGGATGCAATACCAAGTGAGGGATGTGATCAAGGATGTTTTGTATGATGATTAGGATGATGCTAGGCTAATTAGGATTGATTTGGATTAATGTAGGATTATGCTAGGATGAGTGTGTGATGTGTTTCTAAAGATGACAACCTAAGGGAGGTCCTATAATGCAAGCTAAGTGAGCTTAAGAAGAGGAGGAACTTTCATTTGTCGTGGTAAACTAGCTAGTCATATTGCTCAAATCCAACAAATGAAGAGTTTAGATGATATTTTCCCATGAAACAAGAAACCTTGTTGTTGTAGATCACTTTATCAAATTCTTCCTATTTATGAATCTCTTGTTTGATGGAATCAATGATGTGTTGGTACTTGGTAGCCTCTCGGGTTGTGTTTTTCTATTCTCTTTGCATGGGTGGTAACAAAGTTTTTACCTTCTTATCCTTCTTGGAATCGGTCATGTCCTATAAATAGATCTAATTTTGGATGAATAGTTGGAGGTTTTAGGACATATCTCATAAAAGACCAAATTCTGAAAATTAGAGCTCAAGGTAATCTTTTCAAAGGGATGTTGTCTTGATAATTTGGCAAAAGTTTGATCTCATTCTAATTTTCAATAGATTTGTTCCATGGAAAGAATCAATTTCAACATAGTCAAACTAGAAAAGAACAAGCATGTGTCTGAAAACAATCTGACGAGGGACAAAGCAACCTTGAAGGATACAAGCAAGTGACAAACTTGAATGTTGGATATTTCGTTTGTGTTTCAGATTTGTCAATGTTCTTCAAACACTTCAAGTACAAATATACCTAAGGAATTGGCTTCAATGAAATATTATAGACCCATTGCTTGGTATTCCGTCAGCTCACACAGCAGTGTCACCCCTGAAAGGGAGCCCATGTTTTTTCCTTTTTCCAGGTATTGTTGTTGTGCTACAAAGATCTCTTTCACAACACAATACCTTGGGACACATATGATGGGGATCTTGGGGGGAGATTATTCCCTCCCCTTGCACTATAATAAGTCACCGTTCAGAGGTGAATCAGGTAGCTTCTATGCCTAGAGTGTTTAGTAAGTGTCTCCGTTCAATTGTATCCTCTATGTCTGCGCAAACACGATTCAAGTGTATAGCCCCATAGAGTGTCTTGACAAAAGTGGTCACGTAAACGTGATTGAGACTGCGAGGCCACACTTAAGTTAGACAAGAGCTGAGTGTAAGCTCAAATTCCAATCGAATCCCAAGGCTTTAACCCCAAAGAGTAAATTTGATTAACGTGAGTTAGAGTGGTGTGGCTTACACCTCGTTCTCACGTAGGTCATTCTCGAGAGATTTTTTCCTCGACCGATAGGCCCATATAAAGGATTACTTTAAAAAGAATGGATTGGAGATGAGAGGGGTCTAGATTTCTAATTTTCCACAAGGGGAAAAGAGCATACTCTCCTACCCAATGTCATTTTCTCCCAAACACGCAAGACAAATTTTGTTCTTTCCCAAAAGATTTAATTGTTTAACATAAAGCAAGTGCATCTAGGTTTTTGATGTTCCCAAAAGGGAAGAGAGAATACTCCCCTAACACTTGTTTTGGATTAGACAAAAAGATCCCACTAATTATTCTATGTGCCTAAAAAAAATCAAACTAAATGCTAACAAGCACGATCATTTGGTTGATTTAAATCAAGGCAACCTGCAAGACAAGTATGAGTAATCTTATGAAGTTGTGTCTTGGGAAAGTAGTGCTGCAAGACAATTTGTTAGTAATTTGAGATTTTCCAAATCTTTGACAAGCGATAAAGGTGATCTGCACAAAGAATTCACTTAAAAAAAGATTTCATTAGCATAAGATATGAAATTTTGAACATGTGCACCAAATTTTTTAAGTGGAATCTGAATGATTAGATTACAAATCTAAAAAGGTCTTTGAGTCATCTTTCCAACACTTTTTGAATCATTGAAAATGGAGTCCGTATGCAAAATTTATGGATGTTTTCATGACATTGTCTTTGTTTGCAGGCAGAGCCGCCTCTATACAAGCAGAGCCGCCCGTCTGTCAGAGCCGCTTCTATAGAAGCGGAGATGCTTGTCCATGAATTTGAACATGTTTTTTGAGAATAATGAAGATATTTTGATAAGGTTTAGGGATGTGGCTCCCACCGAGCGTGCTAGAATGTGAATGGTGAAATCTTCTATCTGTTGGGAGCAAGCTCAAACATCAAACATTAGTGGGTTAGCACATGTAAAAGCATAGAATGAACAAGAAACCAACAAGACTTCATCATAACATTAGATTGAGCTAAAAACAAGAAAAATGCACCCTATT
>MU227200.1:2305631-2341020 GCA_018584345.1 Thuja plicata | reverse complement strand
ATGAAGAGGAGAAGGCCTCTATTTATAGATTTTTGGGAGAGAAGAGGAGGGGTTGAATGAGGTGGCATCTATGTGGCATCCACATAAGAGCCACATAAGGGACACATAGGCTTGAAGGGATGGCTAAGTTTGAGTCAAATATAGCATTTAATATTGAGTGGCTCAAGAATTCCAAGTGGGGGACAAAGGAGTAAATAGCCTTTAAGAGGAATGGGTGGCCATTTTGGACACATGGGATTGGAAGGGATGGCTATTTTGGAGTCAAAAATAACATTAAATGTTTGAGTGGCTCAAGATTTTCAAGTGGGGAGACAAACTTGTAAGAGGAATTGAAGAGGAATGGGTGACCTTTTTGGAGAGAATTTCCCCATGTGGGTGAGCATTCCATTAGCCTTAAAAAGGTTAGGAATCACCCTTTAAGTATAATTAAAGGGTATTTAGGTAGGGAAACATGTTTAGAGGATGAGGTGATGGGAGTAGAGTAGGAATAGGGTAGGCTTAGGGTAGGTCTCTAGGCTAGATTAATAGGTTCCTTGCTAGGGTTTAGATTATAATTCAAATTAGATTTGAATAAATCATAGTTTAGAAGAATTAGGAATATGGAGGAATTTTCAATAAATATAAATTTATTAAAAAGGGGATTTTTGTGAGACAAATGTATTTAAATAAAATACATTAGAATAGTATTTAGATTATTAATAAATACTAGCAATAAAACTATTTAATTGATTGAATTAAATAGTTAGAGGAATAATAGGAATTTAATATTAATATTTTTGGATGTCTACAGACATATATGACATACCTTAACATACATGATAGTGTTATGTTAGATAAACCATTCATAACCTTCAAGGTCACTAACAAAAATATAGAAGAGAAAAGAGTTGTTTGGGAGCCTTGGTAAAGGGGCTCATTTTCCTTCTCAAGTAGAGGTACATTGTGAACAACATCCAGGTCATCTTCATCATCATGATCAGTTGTGCTTGGACTAAATGTGTCATGGATCAATGTATTTGTACCATCATCTTCAATTGTGTTTTTTGGTGCATGATCATCATCTTCCATGGGATCATGGTCCATATCATGTACTTCCTCGGGGATATTGACCTATATAAAATTGAACATAAATAAACCATGATCATGATCATCTCATCATCAAGTTATTTCATATGTATATCAACTATTAAAACAATATAATTAACAACTTACTAGTGGATGATAATCACACCCCCCTTTAATGTGACCATGGTCCCAACAATGTCTTTTAGCTGTTTTGAGTAGCAATCTTCTAGGGTTTAAGCCCTTATAATTTTTGTAGTGACAATAACATTTTCCATCACCTTTTCTTTTCAAGTTAGACCACATTTCTCTAGCGATCATCTCATCCCTATTTTTTTCTTCACTTATATTACTTGACATGATCCTTCTTCATAGGAAGAAAAAATTGGGGTTTGGAAACTTTGGCCTATAACCTTCACAAACTACGAAAAATGATGCAGAAAGTACACAAATATTATTAGACCTAGTTATATATAGATATTGAAAAGTTAGTTATTAAATGATGTTTTACTATAGTATAAGTTCTGTAATTTTTTATAGCGTCAATGCAATGTATTTAGGAATTTCAAGCAATGAGAACTTACTAATTAAGATAAAAAAGTACAAGATATCCTCAAAATTCCAAGAGGCAAGAATGACATTCAAAGTACCTACTAATTTTAACTCTGCCTCTTGACGAACATCTATAATAACATATCCATGTGCTTTTTGAAGTCTGAATGATTCATTGGCTTCCATAGATCCCACCTGCATGATATGTAAAACCATTTATCACAAGGAATAATTCAACTATGGTTCCTAAGAAAGTGAGAAAATGCTTCACTTTTTTTCTAGAATAGTTTAATATTATCTGCTATATAGGGCCAACTGCATGAAGGTGGAAGCTTGTCATATGGCCCCTCCTAGGAACCCTTATAACCCCTTAATTAATACCCTTAAAGACCTCTAAGATATATTCATAGGGATCCTAAAGGGTCATGTATTCTTAGGGATCATAAGGGGTCACAATGAGTCCTAGGACACAACATCTGAGAAACATTGTAGGTGTCATGGTCACAAATTTATGCATACACAACATATTGATTCGTATAAAGATGGTTTTGGACCCTGCTGTGTCTATCTAGAATTGGGGGAGATAAGGTTGATTTGCACAGTTTGGGTATATGAATCAATTATGTTGTATTTTCAATGACACCTACAATGTTTCTCAGATATTGTGACTAAAAGTCTTCCTAGGAACACACACATGTTTGTGGGAGGATATATAATATATGATCCTATTTATCTATATTTATAAAACAATGCAGAAAGTACATAAATCTTATTAGACATAGTTATATATAGATATTGAAAAGTTAGTTATGAAATGATGTTTTAGTATTGTTGATATTTTTATTGCATTCTATGAAATAACATCTTGTATAAATTGTGATCATCCTCCCTAAGTAAGAGGAAGTGTTAATATTGTAGCTTCGGTCGTATGATACAAATATGCATGTGTGTGTTAATAATAGTATCCTGTTGGAATTAATCAGAAGTGTGTACTGAGAGGGGAGGGGTGAATCAATACCTCTAAAACTTTTGTATCTTTTAACCTTTATCATTTAGGTAATCAATTTTTTATCCAACCATCTGTTCTATGCTATCTTGGTGTAAGATTTATCAATTCATAAACTTAACAAACATGTGAACATTCATAGAAACATTCATGAAAGTAATTGACACATAACACAAGATATGATAACGCAGAAAACTCCTGTTAGGAAGTAAAAAATATGGTGGGGATGACACCCACAAATTCTTCACTATCTGTAGATTGGAAGGGGCTAGTTAAGGCTTATAATTTGATCACTTCTAATGATCTACCCTGTTAAGAGTATCTGTGGAGACCTATTAAAGTCTACTTTGTTAAGAGCTTTAGCAACACTATTTAGTATGCACTCAGTAAAGATATTTACAATTAGATGGTTAAATCCACCTTCCTTGAAAGGATTTTTACACTTTGCTTCACTTGTTAGAATGTAAGAAAATTACAATTTGACCTGGTGTATGCAATCTCCTATTGCTGAATACAGATCCATTTAAGATTACATGTATAAGTATATCACCTAATGTGATTGAATAATACCTCTATTGCTCGGTAGCCTCTGTTCTTGGTTCTTGATAGCCAAATTCACCTTTTTCTATTTTGGTTCTTGAAACTTTTAGTCTGATCCATATATGTACTCATAGGATTCATTCATCCTCTCTTCCATAATCACATCATACACAATGAATGATTACAACATCTATTTATAAGATAGATTGACCTAATTAAGTTTCACATAAAACAATATTATGATGCAAGGAGGGTATATAGATGGGGCCAGAGGCTCACCCAACTACCAAACCAACTTGCAGACACAATGTGGAAACCATAAAAAATAGTGAGAGAAGAAAACACAGAGATCCTTTTATATTAACTTGATCAAAATCATTACATGCTAGGCTGTAAGGCCTTCCTAGTTTCAGCCATATATTCAATGAATTACAACAAGATCTTAATACAATAGAGATCACAAACCTTCGATCTCAATATCTAAACATTTTTCTTTCCTCCCTAAGATTGATACCTAAACTAAGAACATATAACCAAATATATACAAGAGTCCAACAAGGAAGTCGATGCTCAAATCCATCAGAGAGACCCAAATTTATGTCCACACAGATCCCAATGAGAGATCCCAAATAAATTAAGCCATCGTAATTAAATGAAGAAATAGGCCAAAGATCCAACTCCCATAATAAGCATCTCAGGTAGATGAACACCAAAAATCAGCAACCGTTGGTAAAGCATAACTGAGCATCAGAAAAACCCATCGGTAAGGACATCACCAAAACCTGTCGGTAAAGACATCACCAAACCTATTGGTAAAGCATGACTAAGAAATAGTATATAAAGATGATTGAGCAACAGAGACAAGCATGCCCAAGTAGTAGAACTTGAGCTACAGAGAACAAACTAAAGAACTAAAGAAAACATCTTTTTGGTTGTACAGGATTGCCAATGGCCCAAGATGCTCCTGCATTAGACACCTAGGGTTACAAGAAATGATTCTTCAAATCATGTGTCAAGTCCAACCTAAAATGAATCCAACTTATATTGAGAAATCCAAGATGAGTCCTTAATCGGTTTGTTCTTCCACTTTACCAGATACTAAATGTATTCCTTTCCTCTTGTACTTCTTCCAATTCTCTGTTTCAGAATCTCTTCAACTTCCTCTATCTACTTCTTAGGGTAATCACTTGGTACTTTCATTTCTTCATTAGGTTCATGATATTCATACAAGTCTAAAATATTGAATATAGGTGATATATCCATGTCATCAGGTAATTCAACTTCATAAGCATTTCCACTGTCGAATCTTCTCAGTATTTTGCAAGGACCAAATTTCTTCATCTTTAGTTTACCATATGTTCCAATAGGAAATATTCCTTTCTTCAGATGAACCATCATTGCATCACCAAATTCAAATTTTTTATGTCTTCTTGATCTGTCTGCATTGTCTTTATATTTCTGATTACTTTTCTCCAGCTTCTATTTTACATCTTCATGCAATGTCTTCATAAATTCTGCAAATTCTTCTACTTCAGCACTTCTTTTCTCTTCTCCAACAATATCTCTCAAATCTGATATACCTCTTAGTTGTGTGCCTTGAACAATATCAAAATATGTATTTTTGGTACTTCTATTCATTGAACTATTGTATGCAAACTCTACTTGTGCTAACATCAAATCCCAATTGCCCGGTGTGTCTCCAACTAGGCATCTCAACAAATTATGCAAACTTTGGTTTACAACCTCTATTTGTCCATCAGTTTGTGGATGAAATGTAGAACTAAACTTCAACTCAGCATTCGACTTCTTCCAAAGTGTTCTCCAAAAATAGCTAACAAACTTACTGTCTCGATCAAAGATGATACTCTTCAGTAATCCATGCAATCTAAAAATTTCCTTAAAGAAAAAATCTACTATATGTACTACATTTGATGTTTTCTTACATGGTATGAAATGTGTCATTTTGGAAAATCTACCCACAACAAAAAATATAGAATCATTACCTCTTGTTGTCCTAGGTAAGCCAAGAACAAAATCCTTTCTGATATCACTCCAAGGTTTCTCAAGAACAGTAATTGATGTATACAAACCAGTATTCTAACTCACTCCTTTTGAAACTTGAAAAACTCCACAACTTCTTACAAATTTCTAAACATCTTTATACAATTAAGGCCAAAAATACCTCTCCTTCAGCAAACTCAATGTTTTATCAATACCAAAGTGTCCAGCCAATCCACTACTATGTTTCTCCTTAATCAAATTAGTTCTCATTGAACCTCTCGGTATACACAACTGGATACCTTTGAAAAACATATCTTCCTGAATAAAATAGTCTTCATACTTACTTGATTGATCTGAATTAGGTTCTCTGCACACTATCCACTGCTTTGAAAAATCAAGATCACTTTCATACAAATTTTTCATGTCATCAAAACAAAGAACTTCAATTCTGATTTTAGTCAACAAAGATCTTTTTCTACTCAACGCATCAACAACTCTGTTAGAAAGTCCACTCTTATGATTAATCACAAATGTAAAGCTCTACAAATACTCTACCCATTTCATATGTCTCTAATTCAACTTACTATGACTACCTAAATACCGTAAATCCTTATGATCGGTATACAACACAAATTCATTTGACATCAAATAATGTCTCCACTTCTTCATAGCTTTCACAATAGCATAGAACTCTTGATCATATACATAATATCTTCTTTTTACATCATTCAATTTTTCACTAAAGAAAGAAACATGTTTACCTTCTTGAGTCAATACATCTCTAATTGCACTTCCACTTGCATCACATTCAACTTGAAATAACTTATTAAAATCAGGTAAGGCTAACACAAGTAATTCAAAAATCTTTAAAGCTTCAAAAGTCTTATCAACTCCATGAGTCCATTTGAATTCTCTTTTGTTTCCTCTCATTGTCTTAGTCATAGCATTAAAAATCGAACTAAAATTTTCAATAAAAAACTTGTCAATCCATGAAATGATCTTACCTCAATGACATTTTTAGGTGTAGGCCAACTCAGTATAACTTCAACATTTTCTAGATCCATCTTCAAACCATCAACTGAAATCACAAAACCCAATTACACAAGTTCTTCTTTCATGAAGGAACACTTCTTTAGATTTATCAGCAACTTTTCTTCTTTTAATCTCTGCAACACTTGCCTTATATGCATCAAATGCTCTTCTCTGGTCTTACTGAATATTAGAATATCATCCAAGTATACAATCACACATTTATTCAAGAATTTCTTCAGAACTTCATTTATTAATCTCATAAATGTACTCAGTGCATTAGTTAAACCAAAGGGCATAACCAACCACTCATACAAACCTTCCTTTGTCTTGAAAGCAGTCTTCCATTCATCTCCTTCTCTGATTTTGATATGATGATATCCACTTTTCAAATCAATTTTGGTAAAATATCTTGCTCCACTCAAACAATCCATGATGTCATCCATTCTCAGTATAGGAAACATATACTTTACTGTGATTTTGTTAATTTCTCTAGAATCAGTACACATTGTCCATTCTCCATTCTTCTTAGGTGCCAATACAGAAGGTACTACACATGGACTCAAACTTTCTCGGATCAAGCCTTTGTTCAAAAATTCATGAACTTTTCGAGTAAGCTCTTCATTTTTGGTAGGTGTTAACCGATGTGGTGATTTGTTTGCTAAAATAGCTCTAGGAATCAGATCCATACAATGACTGATATCTCTCATTGGTGGCAAACCATTAGGTACATTATCTAAAATTATCTCCTTGTACTCAGTGAGTAACTTTCCAACTTCTGTAGGAATGTCATCTTCTGTATTCTTACTTGGTTTGTTAGGAATCAAAGCATAACATATATCATCTCTTTTCAAATATTTAACAAATTTTCTACCTTCGATTAGACAAACTTTCACAAATGTACATATTTCACAAATAGATTCTTCAATCAAAGGTAAAAAAACTTGCTTCTTACCATCAACCCAAATAGAACATCTATTCAATCCTCCATCATGTATAGCATGTCTGTCATATTGCCAACAAAATATGACAACAATCCATAGGCATAATATCACACAACACCTTATCATAATACTCTCCAATTTTTAGATTCACAAAACATTATTTTCTCACCATTAATGTATGATCATCCTTGATCCATGAGATATAATAGGGCTTCAGATGTTTCATCCTCTCCAACTGCAAATTTGCAACCATTTCCTCAGATGCCAAATTCTTTGAGCTTCCACTATCAACAATCACATTCCAAACTTTGTCTGCAACTCTACATCTGGTCTTGAACAAATTTTTTCTGATTGGATCTTTCTTATCCTTCTGACTCTATAGTATCCTTCGGATCATGAAATTTCCTTCCTTCTCAGCTTCATTTGGTGACTCCTCTTGCACCAATGCATTTCTGCTACTACTACCTTTCTTTCTTGCATGTGTACATTCAAAAGATTTATGTCCTTCTTCACCACAATTGTAACAAGTAACTTGGAATCCTTTTCTACTATAACCACATCTGGAGTAATTACCTCTTCCTTAGTATGAATTTCCACCTTTCCATTCAATCTTTCCTTTGTCTTGAGATGTGTCTAAAATTGACTTGTCTAGTTCAGAACTATTGTCCTCACCATGAGATATACCTCTTCCTCTAGGGAATCTACCTCCTCTACCTCTTTGTCTTTTCTCATATCTTCTGTTCAAATTTTCCTCAGCTTTTAGGGCAAATTGATATGCCTCCTCAATGCTTTCCATCTTGACCAAACTGATTTCATCCTGTATAGAACTTTCAAACCATTCAGGTATCTTGCAACTCTTTCCGCTTCATCCTCAACATGTCCAGATCTGATGTCCAATCTGTAGAATTCTTCAGTGTAGTCTTTTACCAATTTGTCTTTCTTCTTTAGACTTTGCATTCGCCAGATTAGGTTAATTTGATAATCACAAGGTAGAAATTTGCCTTCAATTTGTTTACCATCTTATCCCATACCTTGATTTTGTCTTTACCCTTCTTCTTTCGATCCAATTACAGATGTTCCCACCATAGGGATGCACGACCTTTCAATTTTGTGCTCACAATCTTCACCTTCTTATCTTCTACCACACTCTCATATTCAATATACTTTTCCATCTCTATTATCCAGTCAATCAGCTCATTAGAATCCAATTTTATACTATACTCAGGAGGATTAAATTGAGGTGTGGATTTTAAACTTGTCAAATCTCTCAAGAATTGCTCTTCTTCCTAATTCATCACAAGTGCAGGTGCAACTTCACCTTGAACCTCTTCATTTTCATCATCACTAACATCATCAAGATGTCTTCCTCTACATTGGGCTATCTCAATAGTTTCCAATCTTGCAGCCATCTGTCTAAGCATATCAGCTAGACCTAGATTTGGATTTCCTCTCCCATGAACCATCTTGAATCTCTCTACAATTGTAGGTCAGATCACAATCTACCACCCCATAACAATACCAAATAGGGCTAGGGTTTCAAGAAGGAACTAGATCTCACCATGCTCTGATACCACATGTCACAAGGAGGGTATGTAGATGGGACCATAGGCTCACCTAACTACCAAACCAACTTGTAGACACAATGCAAAAGCTAAAAAACATAGTGAGAGAAGAAAACACATAGATCCTTTTATATTAACTTGATCAAAATAATTACATGCTAGGATGCAAGGCCTTCCCAGTTTCAACCATATATTTAATGAATTAAAAAAAGATCTTCATACAACAGAGATCACAGACCTTCGATCTCAATATCTAAACATTTTTCTTTCCTCCCTAAGATTGATACCTAAACTAAGAACATACAACCAAATATATACAAGATTCCAACAAGGAAGTCAGCGCTCAAATCCATAAGAGAGACCCAGCTTTAGGTCCACAAAGATCTCAATGAGAGATCCCAAATAAATTAAGCCATCGGAATTAACTGAAGAATTTGACCAAAGATCCAAATCCTAGAATAAGAATCTTAGGTGGATGAACACCAAAAATTAGAAACCATTGGTAAAGCATAACTGAGCATCAGAAAAATCCATCGGTAAGGACATCACCGAAACCCATTGGTAAAGACATCTGATGCAGAGGTTTTTAACAATCTAGAGATTTTCTTTACTCCAAAGTACTTATTTTCTTAATCCAACCATCCAATGGTTTCTCTTTGTTGGATCTTCCTTCAATTAGGATCTCCAAGACCCTCTCTACCAACTTCTCCTCCAAGGTATAGTTTTTTTTTAGAAGACTCCAAGGTTTCTAAGCTTAACTAGTCCAACTAGTTAACCAAAAGCCTAGTTTCCTCCACTAATACTCCACCTAGAATGTCAATCCTCTACCTAGGATCTTCCCACACATTCACCAAGACTCTTAACACACTTCTTGACCCATAATAGGTCATTCTGCACTAATCCCAATGCTCCAAGACCCTTTACCAATCCAATTGGACACTAATTCACTAGGAGGCCTAATTACCCAATTCCTAGTAGGTCAATTTTCACCGATTTTGGCCAAATGCTCCCAAAATCTCCAAATTACTCCACAAAAAAACTTGAAAATCTTCAAGACATCACCCAACACTATCAGAATCCAAAACCATGACCTCTGAAAGCACCCAAAACCCTAGTTTCTTGTAGGCCCTATATTATAACCTATTAATTAGGCCTCTAGACCAGTCAGCTTGAATAATTGTTAAATTTGTCTCCAATCTTTGATTCACCTCCTTACACCTTTAAATCCTTTTAGGAGACTATCTAGTGCATCTAGAAATGTCACTAAGTCTTCCCCAAAAGGTCATGGGTGCTCGATCCACTTCTTTGTTCACCCTATCCTGGCTCACTTGGATTCACCAGTCAGCCATAGGGCTTCACTTCTGGCCTATGAAATCAATTTTTTCCACCAAAAATAAAACCAAAACCCTATCTACATACTCTAACCCTACTTCCCCCATGGTTTCAGTCAATTCCACCAGAGGGTTCTTAGGTTAGAGCCATTTCTAGCTAGGTAGCACTGTATTGTCTCTGTCATACCAGTGACCTACAAAATAGTCTAACTTTACACTAAAAAAACTTGAAATAAAAATATATACTAAACATGAAAGATGAAAGGAAACACTACACTTCCATGGAGTTTGATGACCTATTCCAATTTGTACACAGCTGTACAATAGCAAATATACAGTGCAAAATACTAAAATGCAGATACAGTCATCTGTACATGGGTGTCAGAAGTAAATGTTTTAATCCAAAATCACATTAACCTCCTCCAAACATTGAATCCATGCTAATATATTGAGCATGGGGTAGTTACAACAATTCTAACCATATTTTGTAATTTCTTGCAAAAGTTGCTCGAGCAACTTTCAAAGTTGCTAGCAACTTTTTGCTTGTTTAAGTATTTTGACTATATTTGTCAACTTGATGATTGATGTTGACTTCTAAGACCCTAAATAAGATATGTAGGGTCCTAAAACACACTTCTAACCCACATTTCACTTAAATGGCAACTTTTCACTATTTGAAGCCAAAATGACCCAAAACACCTAATGAGCACTAAAGCTCTTACAAACATGAAGTTAAACTATGATTGCATCTAACCCATTGGAACTTATTCCCAAAAACACAACACAACCTAATCCAAACCAAAAACACAAAAAAAACATCAAATAGGGAGGTGCCCTACACCATACTCTCCTAGACAAAATAACTCAAGTCCCTTGAGTTAGGAGGTCTTCAATGGTGACCCCATGTTTTAGATTGTCTAGCTTTGTCATCCAAGTGGCCTCAGCTTTAGGTAGTCCTTGCCACTTGATGAGTTAATCCTTGTAGTTACACTTCCTTGTCTTCTTTATCACCTTATAATCCAGTACACTTTCTAATTGCAATGGCTTTGGGGTAGATAAATCTTTCACCCAATCATCTTCCTCCAAATCTGCAATTGTAGACTGACCTATGTCTAGAGATGATCCCTTGTAGGGATATAAGTCACAAACATTGAAAATGGGTAAAATCCCCAAATCAGGAGGCAACTCCACTTCATAGGCATTCTTGTCATACTTATGCAAAATCTTCAAAGGCCCTATCTTCTTCATGAGTAGTTTAGTAGGCTGAACCTTGGGTAGCCTTTCCTTCCTAAGATAGGAAAGTAATAGATCCCCAACCTTGAACTGCAAGTCTCTCCTAGTCTGATCAGCTTTGGTTTTGTACTTCTCCACTTGCTTTTATAAAGTCTTATTGACTTGATCATGCAACTCTTTCATCTATTTTGCAAATGACTATCCTTGTGCACTCCTCTTGTCCTTCAAACTGAGATCCCTCAACTCCAAAATCCCTCTAGGATTGACCCCATAAACTATCTCAAAGGGGCTCTTCCCTGTACTCCTATTAATGGAGTCATTATATGCAAATTCTGCCTGCCCTATGATGTGATCCCATGACTGTCCATGTTGTTTAGTCAAACACCTCAACAAATTTCCAAGTGACCTATTCACTACCTCTGTTTGCCCATCTAATTGTGGATGATAGGATGAAGAGAAAGACAAGTTTGTTCAAAGCATCTTCCATAGGGTCCTCCAAAAGTAACCCATAAACTTACTATCTTTGTCACTTACAATATTCAGTGGCAATCCATGGATCCTCACAATGTCTCTAAAGAATAGACCTGCAATTTGAGAAGCATCATTTGTTTTCTTGCATGGAATGAAGTGTGCCATTTTTCTAAAATGGTCCACCACCACAAATACACTATCATGTCCCCTAGGTGTCTTTGGTAACCCCAAAACAAAGTCCTTTCTAAGGCACTCCCAAGGCCTTTGGGGTATAGATAAAGGTTGATACAACCCACTGTTGCTACTTTGTCCTTTTTCTCTCTGACAAATCTGACATTTCTCTACAAATATACTAACATCTGACTGTATCTTAGGCCAATAATAATGCCTATGCACCTGCTCCAATGTTTTATACATTCCAAAGTGACCCCCCAAGCTGCCTTGGTGTTTCTCCTTCACAATGTTTTCCCTCATTGAGCATTGAGGAATACACATAAGGTGACCTTTAAACAATAGGCCTTCCTACAAAACAAACTCACTGAAATCCACTTTGAAACCCTGCTGAAACTTCACACAAGCCTCATAGGCTTCTTTCAAATCTTTTTCCTCCTTCTAGAGGTCCTTCAAATCATCCATCCCTACACTTTATAGTTGTATCTCTTTATATTGTGAGTACTCTTCTACTAAGAGCATCTACAACCTTGTTGCTAACCCCCTTCCTATGCTTTATAACAAATGTATAAGCCTGCAATGACTCTACCCACTTCATGTGCCTTTGGTTCAACTTTTCTTGTCCATTCAGGAAACTTAGAGCATGGTTATCAGTGTAGACCACAAACTCCCTAGGTAATAGGTAGTGTCTCCACTTCTTAAGGGCTTGTACCATAGCATATAGTTCCAAGTCATATGTGGAATACTTTTGTTTAGCCTCATTCAAATTTTCAGAGAAGAAAGCCACAGGATGTCTTTCTTGGCTTAACACTACTCCAATAGCCAGCTTACTAGCATCACACTCTACCACAAAGAGTTGATTGAAGTTAGGAAACCTAAGACTAGGTATCTCTACAATCCTTTTCTTTAACATTTTGAACCCTTGGTTTTCTGCCACAGTCCATTCAAACTTACATTTGATTCCACCTTTTATGGTGTTAAGTATAGGGGCACACACATGACTAAAATTTATCACAAACTTCCTATGGTAGGAGGCCAACCCATGGAAAATCCTAACATCCCCTATGGACCTAAGTGTAGGCCATTCCAAAATGGACTTAACTTTATCAAGATCCATCTTCATACATCCATTAGAAACCACAAAACCAAGGTAAACTAGTTAAGTTTTGAGAAACTCACACTTTTCTTGATTTATCATCAATTTCTCTTGATGTAGCTTCCTTAAGACCATCTCCAAATGCTTCATGTGCTCCTCCTTTGACCTTCTAAAGATAAAAATATCATCAAGGTAAACTATTACAAACTTACCAATGAACTCTGCTAGCACTTCATTCATGAGCCTTATGAATGTGCTAGGTGTATTACTTAGGCCAAAGGGCATTACTAGCCACTCATACAGACCCTCATTGATCTTAAAATATATTTTCCACTCATCACCAAGCCTCACTCTTATCTGATGATACACTGACTTCAAGTCCACCTTAGAAAAGTAACAAGAACCTCCTAAATTGTCCATCAAATCTTCTATTCGGGCCATTGGAAATCTATATCTGATTGTGATCTTATTTATAGCCCTAGAGTTCGTACACATCCTCCATTTTCCATCCTTCTTAGGTGCAAGTACTATTATCAAAGCACATGGGCTCAAACTCTTCCTTATTAACCCCTTATCCAACAAATCTTGAATCTATTTTGCTATCTCTTCATTTTGAATTGGTGTCATCTTATATGCTTCTTTGTTAGGCAAATTTGCTCTAGGAATGAGGTCAATTTGATGACTCACTTCCCTCATAGGTGGTAATGCACTTGGAAAAACATTATCTACTATGTCATGGTACTTCTCTAGCAATGCTTGTATCTCTGGTGGCAAACTAACTTTCTCCTTAGTTTCCTCCTTTGATTTTATCAATATTGCACAACGGACTCCTTTCTCCTTCTTCATGGCCTTTAGAAACTCTTTCCCACTCAATAACATCACACTTGTCCCCACATGCTTCTCTTCAATTGATTCTTGAAATGGATCCATTTGGAACTTCTTTCCTAGCTTGGTGATGACATAATTATTTTTCTCTCCATCATGTATTGCTTTGACATCATACTACCATGGATGTCCTAGGAGAAGATGGCATGCATCCATAGGTAGTATGTCACATAGGACCTTGTCCTTGTACTCCCCAATCTCAAGTTTTACCAAGGTTTGTTCATCTACCACTATTTATTGACCCTTGTTCAACCATGAAACCTTATAGGGTGTAGTATGAGGTATCCTTCTCAACTTCAATTTCTCCACCATCTTTGTGGATACTATATTCTCAGTGGATCTAGATTCACTATCACTTTGAAAATCTTCGCATGAGACCTACAAGTTGTTTTAAACAAGTTCTTTCTCTGTGGTGGCTCTATAGTGCTAGGCACTTTCAACAAGGTTCTCCTTAACATCAAGTTCTCTCCATCCAATACTGGCCCTACCTTGGAAATGGGATAAGTAACACTTTGAGTGTCATCCTCCTGCACCAACTGATTCCTCCTATCCACCATATAAGATGAGGAAGCCTTCTCAGGACACCTGGCCATTGTGTGACCCACTTGGTTGCAATTATAAAACCTACCAGTGAAAACTAAATTAGATATCCCTTGGGGCTAGAACCTACCTCTTGGTGGTCCTCTACCTCTATATCCTCCCCTTGGGAAAGATCCTCTATACTGGTTTCCCCCACCATTATCCATGGATTGATTATCTCCTTGTCTATTAGGGCTCTGTCCCCTACCAAAGTTACCCCCGCCTCTTTGAAAAACTTTGTTATTGCTGCCACCTCTTCCCCTTTGATGGAAGTCATTCCTCCTTCTAGCCTTATCCTCTTATCTTAAGGCCAATTGGAAAAATTTGTGCATATTGTCAGGAGTCATCATGCTAATCTCGTCTTGAATCCCTTGTCTTAACCCATTAAGGTACTTGGCTACCTTCTCCATTTCATCTTCTTGTCTCCTAGCCCTTAGGCTTAGTTTATGGAACTCCTCTGTGTAAGAACTCACTGACATTTATTTTTTTCTTAGATTTTGTAGCTTATGATATATTTGTATTTCATAATCAGTAGGCAAGAATTGTGCCCTCAATCTGATTTTCATCCTCTCCCAAGAAACAATATTTTTCTTTCCACTACTCACTCTATCATCCTGCATCATATTCCACCAGACCAATGTAGATCCCTTAAGTCTAACCTTGGCATAGCTGACTCTCTTCTCCTCTAAGACTTCTTTGTAATAAAATTGGTTGTCAATGTCTTCAAGCCAATCCAACAACTCTTCTCCATTCAGGCTGCCATAGTAATATGGTATGTGTTCCATGCTATCCTTGTTTAAAGACTTGAAGGCATCTAAGAATACCTTTTGTTCTTTGTCCATCTTAGGTTCTTTCCCTTTGTTTGATGACTCTTCCATCTGACTTTCATCCCCATCACTCTCATCTCCCCATTCCGTGATCTTGTTTTTGCCCTTTGTCTCGAACACACTAGCCTTCTCCAAAAGGCCCTGTACCAATTCCACTATGGCATCCCTACTCATTTCCTTAGGAGGCATTCTATTTACCTCTTGAATCCCTTTCATTTCAGACACACACAATATTTAAGATAAGATGGCTCTGATACCACTCTAATGCAGAGGGTTTGACAATCTAGAGCTTTTCTTCACTCCAAAGTACTTATTTTCTTAATCCAACCTTCCAATGGTTGTTCTTTGTTGGATTTTCCTTCAATTAGGATCTCCAAGACCCTCTCTACCAACTTCTCCTCCAAGGTATAGTTGGTTTTTAGAAGACTGTAAGGTTTCTAAGACTAGTCCAACTAGTTAACCAAAAGCCTAGTTTCCCCCACTAATACTCCACCTAGAATGTCAATCCTCTACCTAGGATCTTCCCACACATTCAATAAGACTCTTAACACACTTATTGACCCATCCTAGGTCATTTTTCACTCATCCCAATGCTCCAAGACCCTTTACCAATCCAATTGGTCACTAATTCACTAGGAGGCCTAATTGCCCAATTCCTAGTAGGTCTATTTTCACCAATTTTGGCCAAATGCTCCCAAAATATCCAAATTACTCCACAAAAAAACTTGAAAATATTCAAGACATCACCCAAAACTATCACAATCCAAAACCCTGACCTCTGAAAGCACCCAAAACCCTAGTTTCTTGCAGGCCCTAGATTATAGCCTATTTATTAGGCCTCTAGACCAGTCAGCTTGAATAATTGTTAAATTTGTCTCCTATCTTTGATTCACCTCCTTCCACCTTTGAATCCTTTTAGGAGACTGTCTAGTGCATCTAGAAATGTCACTAAGTCTTCCCCAAAAGGTCATGGGTGCTCGATCCACTTCTTTGTTCACCATGTCCTAGCTCACCTGGATTCACCAACCAGCCATAGGGCTTCAATTCTGGCCTATGAAATCCATTGAAACCACCAAAAAGAAAACCAAAACCCTATCTATATACTCTAACCCTCCTTCCCCCATGGTTTCAGTCAATTCCACCAAAGGGTTCTTAGGTTAGAGCCATTTCTAGCTAGGCAGCACTGTATTGTCTTTGTCAGACCAGTGACCTACAAAATAGTCTAACTTTACACTATAAACACTTGAAATCAAGATATCTACTAAACATGAAAGCTAAAAGGAAATGCTACACTTCCTTGGAGGTTGATCACCTATTCCAATCCGTACACAGTTGTACACTAGCAAAGATACAGTGCAAAATACTGAAATGTAGATACAGTCATCCATACAGGGGTGTAAGAAGTAAATGTTTCAATCCAAAATATCATTAACCTCCTCCAAACATTGAATCCATGCTCATATACCAAGCATGGGGCAGTTACAATAGTTCTAACCATATTTTGCAATTTCTTGTAAAAGTTGCTCAAGCAACTTTCAAAGTTGCTAGCAAGTTTTTGCTTGTTTGAGCATTTTGACTATATTTATCAACTCGATGATTAATGTTGACTTCTAAGACCATAAATAAGATATGTAGGGCCCTAAAACACACTTCTAACCCACATTGCACTCAAATGGCAACTTTTCACTATTTGAAGCCAAAATGACCCAAAACACCTAATGAGCACTAAAGCTCTTACAAACATGAAGTTAAAATATCATTGCATCGAATCCATTGGAACTTATTCCCAAACACACAACACAACCAAATACAAACCAAATACAAACCAAAAACATGAAAAAAACATCAAATAGGGAGATGCCCTCCAGCAACATCACCGAAACTTGTCAATAAATCATGACCAAGCAATAGAAGATAAACATGCTCAAGCAATAGAGACAAGCATGCCCGAGCAGCAAAACCTGAGGGATAGAGAAAAAAATAAAGAAATAAAGAAAACATATATTTGGTTGTATAGGATTGCCAATGGCCCAAGATGCTCTTGCATTATATTAACTCTAAGATCACAGGTTTACAAATTTACCTTGATCTCCTAGTCTATGTATTTTAAATTAGTTAGACTAATTAAAAAACTTACATTAATGTTTCTTGTCCCTAAAGAAATGGTTTAAAAAAAATCAAGACTCTATAAATAGAACATGACTGTTTTATCTAACATGGAAGTCAGATACAATTTTTGTGGGCTTCAACTGAATTTTGGTTTCTGTCAGTCGGTTATGCTCTGAAGTTAGTTACACTGTCTCTCAATGTTCCTTTCTTGAACTATCTCTCGGGTTCCTCTTTGACTATTCTCTCAGTTTGCACTTTATCCTGCTCATTGGGTTCCATTGTCAGGTTCCTCTTTATCCTTTCCACTTTGCATTTTTGGTTTACACACAAAACTATGTCATTGGTTTTCTTTGTACTTAGAAGTTTTCGGTGATCTCTGATATCCATATTTTTGGTTTTCTCTTTGTCTTGTCTTTCGGTGTATGTTTACCAAAAGTTTTCTTTGCATATTAATGGAAAAATAATGTCATCAATCTCCCCCTTTGACATTAGTATCAAAAAATGGTATGTGCAAAATACTAACAAAAAAATGTTTAGTATGTATATCATATATATTCCTTAGTCATTTCATGACTCCCCCTATGCATATGCTGGTATAGTATAAGTGTATGTAGATGATACTTTACTCTTTTTCATCTTGTGCTGTATATATCATATCATAGCATTATACTTCCTTTTTTTTGTTCTTTTTCTATACTGTATAGTTTCCTATCTGTACATATCATTATTTTCCACCCTTTTTGATATTAAGGGAAAAGGTGTATACCTTATAGCTTATCCAAATTGTGAGAGTGTGAAGACTTCATGTCTTCCATCATATTCTTCCATTGGTCCTTCAAGTTGTCTAGAGTCATGTGCTCAAGTGTGATCCTTGAATGCATATCATAGATATTGTCTGCTACAAACATCTTGGGGGTGGTTATTAGTTGTCTTGCTGAACTAATATTTTGTTGAAGAAGGGTTAGATTTGGTAGAAGTTGAGCCTGGATCTTAGTGACCTCTTCCTTGAATTGTGTTTTTGCTTCCCACAGTTCCTGTCTTAACCTTTTTATCTCAACAATATTTTCATAATGCAACTTTATTGCATTGTCATTGGTGGTTAAGCCTTTAGCACTAGTAGCTAGATCATAATCTAACTTTTCTATTTTATCACTATGCTCCTTAGTGAATTTGTCAAGTGTGCTCAATTGTTCTATCATGGAAATAACTTTAGAAATTATTGGATCTAATTCACTTATGAATTTTGAAAGCTTTACCTTGTTTTCTGCCACTTCTTGGCTAATATTTTCAACAAGTTTGTGCTAATATTTCTGCTCTTCTTTCTCCCCAATTGCCTTTTCTGTATCGATGTTCTACATTTTAATGGCCTCTGTGAGAGTGACTAGTTGATCAAGGATAGGTCTATTTTGATCAATATCAACATCAGGTACAATCTGATGCAAGATGTCCCTAGTTGTTTCTAGTACCATAGAGTCTCGGTGCTACTTTATCAGCTTCTCCTGTAGTGCCTTCCTCTGGCATATTTCACCGTAATCTTTAAGTGCTTCATGGTCAAGTGTAGTTAGGTCACATTTGGGTATCTCAATGATCTCATCTAGAGTGACTTCCAACTTACTCTTTTTGGATTTCTTCTTCTTCTTCTGAGTTTCACTTGAATGTAGAACCATAGCCATCTTCTCAGCTTTGTTTGTTGTGCTAGATGAAATAACTTGTTGTGTTGTCTCTTTTTGCTGCTGTGCTTTAGTGTCAACTTGTCAGTTTTGAGTGGATGTCTCCACATCAACCTTTACATTATCTATAGAAACTTGTTTGGTTACCTCAGGAATGTCAAATTTTGTTTTTGCTCCTTCATCGGTATCCTTATGTACTTCATCTTCCTTTGTTTGTGCATCCTTTTTAGTAGTATCTCCATCTATTTACTTTAAATCTCCTTCTATAAACTTGTCAATTTCGGTTACAATATGAGTGTCTCCAATGACATTCTATTCATCAGTGTTGTCTTTCTTTCCTTCATCCCCTGGATCCTCGAGAATGCTTGAATCTTTGTTAGATGATTTGTATTTTTCTTGAAGTATATTGATGGCTTGCATCAATATTGGCATGTTTCTTGATATGTTCACCTATGAAGTGTCAAATGTTGTGTCCTTTTTGTCAGTTTTGTCCTTGATAACAGTGACATTTTCATCTTTCTATATTTCTTCTACTGGATCATTGGTTATGTCAATGACTGTGTTGTCCACAATTTTGTCCATAGTGGTGTCTGACCATGTCTCATATGCAACATCCATATCCTTGTTGCCTTTGGTGTCTAGTTCCTCCTTTTCCAATTCAACATTTGTGATGATGATTGGTTCTGTGCACTTAGTAGCTTGATCATTCTTGATTTTTTGATTCTTAGTTAGAGCTCTCTATGGCTCGGGACTTGTATCCTTTTTAGGAATATCAAGTATTTTCCTCCATTTGGCTTCAATTTTGTGGTCTAACTCTAGTAAACGTCCTTTTAGCACTTGTTAGACTCTCATCTTTGGTGAGAACCTTTTGGAATGAGCCTTCATCATTTCTTTTATTTCATCTATTTTGGATTTGGGAGGCATGACTGATATTAGGGCTCTTTCCCTGATTTCTTTCTCAGAGTGCAAGGAAAAAGTCCATCTTGCCGATAGTCTATCTTGAATTTCTTTGGGCATTTTGTTTGCCAGTTGCATTGGGAGGTATTTGTGTATGCACATCATTTCAATGATTTCCTCCTCAATTTTATTTTGATCCAAGGGATCCAATGTTAACCATTGATTGAACTTCCTACAATTTTCATTACCTATTTTGATAATTTTGGAACATATTTCATTAATTGTTTCAGGTATCTTGTTCTTTTCCTCTTGAACACCTTCATCTTGTTTTGTGTCCTCAATATCTTCTCTGGTTCTAATGAACTTTCTTCTCTTTGTTGGCCCTCTTTTCTATGTTGCCATTTTCCTCTTGTAGGTTATTACTTGTCCTTTCTTCAAGGGTGAAGGACTTGTGTCCTTAGCTATCTAGCTTCTTGTCCTTGAAGCAGTTGTGGTTCTTGGCTTCTTAGCTAGTGTTGGCAATGGAGTATCTGACTCTATAGCTTCAGAGTCACTTTCTTGCTTGGCCTCACCGATGGGTGATTGTTCCTTGGTTTCTTCCTCTGTGATCAACAACATTTTCTTCAAATTATTAACCATTTTATCTTTCTTTCTATCTGTTTTCTTTACAATCAAGCCAATTTTGATTCTTGATTTGGCCTCCTCATAAGTGCCAAACTTTGGTTGTGTTTTATCTAAGGGTTAATTTATCAATGCATTGATTGTATTGGATGCTTGATCAATATTTACTTCATATTACAAGTGTTTTAACCATGCTATCCTTGGTACAATAGGCTTGATGTATGTGTGGTCAATGTCAACCATGAAACATATATCATTCTTGAATTTCTCAATAAGTTATTTTGGGATCCTTACTCTTTTCTGCATTCTATCCTTGAATCCAGTAAAGTACTCATCCATAACTGTTTCAAAGTTGTCTCCCAATGATTTTATGTATTCACTAATATTTATGGTGATTGGTCTAGTGGTATCCCATTTTACATCTCCTATTGATGGAAATGATTCTTGGAAGTAAAAGAAAATGCACATGATAAGTGAGCCAAACTTACATGTATTTGTCTTTACATTTCTGATTGTTCTCAAGTTTTATTCTAACTGGTTAAGTAGAAGTTCTGACAGATCCACCTGAGTTCCTTTCTTTGCAATCTTATATGTTGTATCCACTACTCCAGATGCTATGTTGTTCATCTTGCTATCTTGAAAGAATTTGTAGCCTAGGACACATGCTCCAAATTCTAGTTCATCATCAGTTATAGTGGATACCTTGAGTCCTCTTCCATCACACTTGGCTCCTATGTTCTTTTCAATCTCAGCCTTGGGTGGGTGTTTCAATGCCTTTACCTTATTGGTTATAGGATAACCAGTGACTGCATGAATAACATCCTAGGTTATCATTTTAGGCTCATCCAGCCATATCTTGTGGTTGTGAATTTGGCTAAGTACTAACCCAATCCACTCGGTTTTGAATAACTTTGGGAAAAATAGGGCATTTTTGAGCCCTTTCACTTTTATGTGTTTGTGCTCATCTTTTATGGATCCATCCTCATTACATAGCTTCTTGAAAGCTTATTCCACCTCTAAGTCACCAATTTCTGCAATCTTGCAGTGGATGTATGCTCACACGTCTTTGATGAGAAAAACCCTAGCTGGTATTCATGAGAATGCTCTAGCATTGTCAGGTTGTGATGCAACCTCAGGAAAAATATTGTAGTGGGGTTCCTCATAGGTAGAATTATTGATAAGTTTAACCTTATCCTTCTTGATGTTATTCAGTTTGGTGGTTCTTGAAGTCGTGGCCATTGTTTCAAACATTTTAGGGATTTCTAAAAATGCATAAAATAGAGTTCTCGGTTATCGTAGGAACTTACTATTTACTACTATAATGGTCACTAATCTGTTTGGAGTTCTCTGGGTCAAGTAGAAGTCGCTCTCTGATGCTGTCTCTCTATGCTCAAATTTTTCCCTTGTTGCTTTGCTTTTCTCACTGGTGAATAATGAAACCCTTATGTCACCCTTTTATAGATGTTTTCTCTAAAAGTGAGTCATTAATGCTCAACCACTCCTTGGTGTGTGAAGACAGAGTCGTCAGTTTGAACACTAACTTCTCTCTTAGGTGACAACACAATGCTTTGGAGTAGTCATCTAACTTCTTTATTTTATCGATGGGTTTTAGTGTTTTGTGAACATAGCTTATTCAACTTGCTTGATTACTAATGAGTCTTAGTTTACACTAGCAACTTAGCTTTTACATGTTAACCGATGATTTTTGGTAAGTGCAGACAGTTTCAACTTTGAGCGTATATTGATGGATTTTGGTATGTATTGCCCAATGGAATAGTTATCACAGATTTTAACAAGTAATATCATCATGCATCTTTACTTATGCTAATTTGGCTTTTCATCAACATATTATGGAACTGATGTAAAATACTACTTAGTGTAATGTAGTTCCATACTTGTTCTGCTTAGGTGGGGTGGTGATGTCACCAGATCCATTGGACAGGGTGTCACTAATTGCATTGCCCAGTCCAACTTCATCAATGTTTGAATCTTTTCTCCACATTTTGTCTCTCATTTTCCAGATGTCTTCAATGGTATTTCCATTGGGAAATGTGTTGGTCTCTATCATTCGATATCTGCAGTATTTCTTGAGATGACCAACTTTATGATAGTGTAAGCATGCCATTCTGGAGTTAGTCCGGCCTCTAGACTTTCTTGTCCACTATCTCATACAGTTTGCAACAATGTGACCAAATATTCCACATGCTATACAATTTTTCCATGTGTTGTAATCCCATACATACTAGTTACCGAATCTTTTTGGTTGATAGGAAATTGCTTGACCTTTAGGCTTCCATGCTTGCTTTTTCTTCTTCTAGCATTCAAGAGTTGTGTGCCCATTCATTTTGCAAGTAGGATAGTATTTTTCCATGTAGGTTTCCTTCTTTGGTTGTTTCATCTCAGACTTACATTCATATGCTTTATGTCCTTTCTTGTTACATTTATAACAAAATCCTATGAATGAAGATGTGGATTTAGGAATACCTTTCATTTTGCTCTTGCATACATTTGATGTGTGGCCTTGCTTTCCACAGTGATTGCAGGTCAGCTTTCTTGGTCTTGGATTTGCATAGGAATTCTTTGGATTATCTTGATTGGGTGATTCTCCATTCTCGGTATAGCCTAGACTGGTGTTGTTGTTGATTATTTTTTGTCCATTAGGAAAACCATCCATTCTTTTATTTCTTTCTTCAGATTTCTTGCTAATTTCATTATGCTGCTGCTAAATTCTAATTTCTTGTTTCAGCTTTTCATTTTCTTCCCTTAGCTCACCGAGAGCTTCTATTCTTTCAATGAGTTCAACATTCATTCTGTTTACCTCCTGACTCATAAGAATAATCTGATTTGTAATCTCATGGTGATGCTCTGTAAGTCTTCGTATTTCAGAGTCTTTCTCTTGTAGCTTTTTAGTAATCTTCCTTCTATCATCAATAGCTAGTTTTTTTTCTTGCTCAGCTTGTCTAGCACTGTTCATGACATCAATCATTCTTACCATCTGTGTCTCTTGACCGATTTGCAGAGATTTCACTTGTCCAGCTAGATGTTGATTGATTTCATTTAGGCTTGTGATGCTTTCTTCTCATGTGTCTGATGCTTTGCTTGTACTTGATCCTGAAGACTCAAAGAAATCTGGTATCTCTTCCTCATGGTAATATTTTTCATTGCAATGAGATTCCATAATCTTTCTTTCATCTAATAGTTATCTCATCTTGATTCTAGCTTCTTTATACTGCCCATAGAAGATATGAATTTGTAGCCTCTGATTCTCAATACTCTTGTCAAGTCTATACTTCTCCATTGTATGATATTTTCTCTTAAGCCTTTAATCTTTTCCAGATAAGAGACTTAGCTCTGATACCAATTGTTGGAATTAATGGGAAGTGTGTACTGAGAGGGGAGGGGTGAATCAATACCTCTAAAACTTTCATATCTTTTAACCTTTATCCTTTAGGTAATCAATTGTTTATCCAACCATCTGTTCTATACTATCTTGGTGTAAGATTTATCAATTCATAAATTTAACAAACATGTGAACCTTCATAGAAATATTCATGAAAGTAATTAACACATAACACAAGATATGATAACACAGAAAACTCCTATTAGGAAGTAAAAACTGCGATGGGGATGGCACCCACAAATTCTTCACTATCTGCAAATTGGAAGGGGTCGATTAAGGCTTACAATTTGATCACTTCTGATGATATACCATGTTAAGAGTATCTATGGAGACCTATTAAAGTATACTCTATTAAGAGCTTTAGCAACATTGTTTAGTGTGCACTCGGTTAAGAGATTTACAATTAGATGGTTAAATCCACCTTCCTTGAAAGGATTTTTACACTATGCTTCACTTGTTAGAATGTAAGAAAATTACAATTTTACCTAGTGTATACAATCTCCTATTGTTGATTATAGATCCATTTAAGATTACATGTATAAGTATATCAACTAATCTGATTGAATAATACCTCTGATGCTTGGTACCCTTTGTTCTTGGTTCTTGATAACCAAATTCACCTTTTGTTGTTCTGGTTCTTGAAACTTTCAGTCTGATCCATGGATGTGCTTGTAGGATTCATTCATCCTCTCTTCCATAATCACATCATAAACAATGAATGATTACAACATCTATTTATAAGATAGATTGACCTAATTAAGTTTCACATAAAACAATATTAACTCTAAGATCACAAGTTTACAACTTTACCTTGATCTCCTAGTCTATGTGTTTTAAATTAGTTAGACTGATTAAAACACTTATATTAATGTTTCTTGTCCCTAAAGAAATAGTTTTAAAAAAAATTCAAGACTCTATAAATAGAACATGACTATTTTATCTGACGTGGAAGTCAGATCCACTTTTTGCGGGCTTCAATTGACTTTTGGTTTCTGTCAATTGATTATGCTCTGAAGTCAGTTAGAATGTTTCTCGGTCTTCCTTGCTTGAACTATCTCTTGGGTTCCTATTTGACTATTCTCTCAGTTTTCACTTTATCCTGCTCGTCAGGTTTCACTGTTGGGTTCCTCTTTCTCCTTTCCACTTTGCATTTTTGGTTTACACACAAAACTGTGTCGTTAGTTTTCTTTGTACTTAGCAGTTTTTGGTGATCTCTAATATCTGTATTTTTTGGTTTTCTCTTTGTCCTATCTTTTGGTGTATGTTTACTGAAAGTTTTCTTTGCATACTAATGGAAAAATAATGTCATCATATCCAACATAATGTATAGTATATTTGGAAAATTTTAGTGATATGTATGTATAGGTATATGTACATAAATATATCTACATACATACATACATACATACATATACATACTCACTTGAGGAATTGATGAAGTCACAAAAGTACATATCTAACATGTCTTTTCACTTAAAAAAAGAGAACTCTTGAAGACAATAATTTGAATTTTATTAATAGAAAGATGCTGCTACAACCATGTTAGTGGAATTTTGTTACTTACAATATAGCTCTTTTAATTTTTTGCTTATTTGTTTTTTGTTCATTCTACTAGGTAAAACAAAAAAATGGCCTCTTCCATGTAAAAATAACTTTCAAAGCAAAAAATTCCTGATCATGTTAGTTTTTAGAATCCCAAAGACCTAACCATTGAGTGGAAAACTGATGCTATATATAGAAGCATAACTAATGTGTAGTATATGTGGAAAAATTTAGTGATATGTATGTATTAGTATATATGTACATAAATATATCTACATACATACATATATACATACACATACATATGCATATATGTATTCTTGTGTGTGTGATTTTATGCACCTGTTAAGAAAGATACAACACTTAAATAGGTCATTATATTAGTGAAAAATCATAAAAAGCAAGGGTTTGACATAATTCACTAAAACCAACCTTTTGCTTCCTATCTAGGAGGAGTATAAAAAAATGTCATAATATGCCCTCAGATTATGCATTTATCAGTGACATATACAACCTAGAATGGAAGATTTAAATAAAATTAATCTAATATGCTCAAGAAAAGTCCATTTTAACTCCAAAATAAAAGATTATAACAGTGCATGTATGAGAGATAAAATACAATATGAATCACTAAAAATGTGATCAACATGAGTCTACTCCTTCCAATCTCAAAATATGGGCACCATAAGGATGATTTCAACTCTTAAAATTCAATTTATAGAAGAAATGGAAGAAGGGGAGAAGACTCTAGAAGGGAAGCCATTAATGAGGGTGTAAGAATCATTAATGTGGAGTGTGGAAGAGAATGTATAAGAGACATTAATGTTTCATTTATGAAAGAATTAATGAGGTATGGGTGAGGGTTTAAGGACAAGCTTGATAACTTTGACTTTTGAGGGAGGGTTGAATTCCTAATCACAAAATTAGGAATGTGACAAGCTTAAGGGTAGCTTAGGATTAGTATTAAGGCTTAAGATAGGTGATTACGGAGATAGAGATGAGAGGAGAGAAAATGAGTGGAGGGGGGATTAGCTAATTAAGAAGAATTAGCATGTGAGAAGGGGTTGTGATGAGTTTGAACTCATGGTTGGGTAGTTGAGACTGGTTAGGTTAGAGGGAATATTAATGAAATGAAATATGTAAATAATATATTCACTCAATAATAGGGATTTTAATTAATTAATTAAGCTTTTGATTTCTTTGTAATAATTAATTAGGACTATAGCCAATTAATTAGATTAATTTAGGCTAGAGAATTGGTTTTGCAAGTGATGAGGTATAATTAGGATTTTATTTAATTCCTTTTAAATTAATTACCTTAGCCATGTTTTGATTTGTTTTTGATTGAATTGAATTGATTTGATTGGATTGGCTAAAGCAATTAATGTAAATTAGTGATTAAATCACTTAGGAAATTAAATTTGATTTCAAAAGAATTATGCCAATTGATTGAAGAGTTGTCTTGATATAATTGGGGGTATGATCACACTTAGGGAAAATATGGTCTATAGTTAGAGCAGACCAAATTAGGGTGGTTACATTTGCCCCTCTTTGAATTGATGTGTGAGCAACGCATTGATTCAAAGAAAGTTTTTGATGTTGACTTCAGAAAGTTTGAGAATTTCGCTCATGATCGAACGAAATGTCTGATGAGATCAGTCTCACACTTGATTGAACTAAACTGATAGAGTTGACTTTGAACTTGATCAAACAAAGGTCAATAAAAAAAGATCTTAAAGATACCAATTCTGATCTTGGTTTTCGTCCGAGAATTGATAATACTAACTCTAAACTTGATCAAACGAAGGTCAGTATAAAGCTGCCAGGAGCTTAATAAGAATCTAAGAAAAAGAAGACATAGGATATCTAGCTTGTGAGCACCGAAGCTTTCAATCCAATAGTTCCAACTTAGTTTTTTGATAATGAAGTCATTTTTAATGTTGTTTTGAGAAAGAATTTGATTGTTGATAATGTGATCATGCCCCCTTGAGAACAAAATCGAAGGAAAAAATAAAATACCTCTATTGAAATGATGTATCACTTTCATGGAGTAGTTAGGTTAATGAAAGAATGGATTAGAAGAAGTGGAGAAACAAAGGTGTGTTAGGAGAAAACACAATTTTACATAGTTAATCACTTTTATGATGTGAGTTTGATTTCACTCCCGATTGATCAGAAAGAGAATAAAATTGGATTTTGATAGTTTGGGAATCATTGATATCAGTAATATAGATTTATGTAATTAAATTGGATTTTACGATGAAAATATAAATTATTTTGAGCTCAAGTCCTCTTTATTTTGTTCATTTTTAAAATGAATCATGTAATCTCTAAATGCATCTATATGCAGACTCTTAGGACTATCACTGATTTGTATACATTATAGCATTTTATCATCATTGGGTGCTTGTTGTAATGGACATCACTTGATAGTACAACTGTCACTAATACCCACTGGTATCATGAAAATATGAATACTATTTGTATTGAATGCAATGTCGGAAATAGACTTAGGCATCCAGGCATAGAAGCCAGGACAACAATTTAGTTATCTCCTTTTAATGTTTAGGTTCAGGTTCTGTTCAAGTGTAATGTAAGATATACGACTCGTAATGACCTTGAAAATTCATATCCTTGGGTACATAATGTAGCATACACCTTAGTGAGAATATGATTTAGAAAACACACAAGGAAAGTGTTTCAACCTCATCGTAGTTTACACAAAAAATATTGAGATATATGTGGCTATCCACTCATGTTGGCAGCTCTTATCATAAACATCCAAGTTAAGTTAAATTTATAGGATCATTCAGAACAATCACCATACGTAGAGAACCAAGAAAATATTATGCCCCCTATCCTTATGACTCTTTGTCTTTGAATAAACATCATGGAGTAACTCGAAAGACAAAACAATTACCAATTGAGAATCAATCAAAGAAAGTTTATAATCACTTAGATGCCCCTAGTATGAGACATCATGGGAACATAAAATAATTATAATAAGATCAAATGATGTGTTTACGTATTATTGAGAAATACTATTGGATTCATTTTTCAAGCACAGTAGAGATTCATCAACCAAAATTTGGAATGTAAGCAATATTTTTTACTGTCTGAGTGCATGCGAAAGTAATCATGTCAGTAATTGCAATCCATGTAATGTCTTAGAAACATTGTGTAAAGTGTTGAAAAACACTAGTTCACTTTAAGTTCCTGGATGTCAAGTGTTTGAGAAACACTAGTGTGATGTTTGTTACCATTTTGGAGAGGCGAACCATCCTAGACAAGATGTTTAGGACAACCTAGCAGACACAAACTGACCAAACTAGAAGATATGCCCCTAGTGCAGAATGACTATTCGTAAGATGCAAATGTAAACAAATCCCAAGCATGGATATGACATTTGTAAGGAATTAGAGTCACCAAATAGCATAGGTGTGAGATATGAAATTGTAGGGTGGCTAGTGTATTGATAGATATAGTACAAATTTTGAATGACACATGTTTGCCAAGTTTTCACCACTCAAAAAAGTTTCTTCTTTTTGCTACCAAGATGCTTGTTTGCAAGGTTTTCATCAAGGCACTTTTCTCTTTTTCAAATTTTTATCTTTTTTTATCTTTTTAATGTTTTTGCAGTATCAAGGCGCCTATTTTCCAGGTTTTCACCAAGGATACCTTTTTTTCAGGACTTTTTTCCATTGTTTTTGAATTTCTTTAGGATCAATTTTCTGATTTTTTTGGTATTTTCTAAGATTTTCACTGCATAGGCTCTGCTAGCCAGATATCAAGTGTAGAACCACTTTAAATGTAGAGTATTAATGGGATATGGGAGAACATCTCCCTCAAGCATAGCTAGCTAATAAGCTTTAGTCCCAAAAGTTGCAGTAATGACATAGGGTCCTAGCCAGTTTGGTTCAAACTTTCCTTTTTGTTCTCTATTAGGCTGGTTCTTAGGATTCTCTTTTAGAAAAAGATCCTTCACTTGAAAGTGTTGTGGTTTGACCTTTTTATTGTACCCTTTTGACATGCATTTTTGGTACACTTTTAGATGATCGAATTCTTGTTGCCTACGCTCATCAAGTAAGTCTAAAGAAATTACCCTATCAATGCGGTATTGCTCGTCAAGAATAAGACCTTTTAAAGATACCCGCAAAGATGGGATTTCAACCTTTATAGTTAGTACTACTTCTATGTCATAGAATAGGGAAAATGGCATGGCTCCAGTTGATGTTCTAATGCTTGTTCTATATGCCCAAAGTGCTGGATTTAATTGTAAATGCCAGTCTCTGCCAGACTTACTCATAGTTCTATGTAGGATCTTGAGAATGTTCTTGTTAGATGCCTCAGATTGTCCATTATCTTAAGGATAATAGATTGATGAACAATGTTGAGTAATGTGAAACTGTGTGCAAAGGTCTTCAATGTCTTGGTTTTTAAATTGGCTCCCATTATCTGTTACAATTGAAGAGGGTATCCCATATCTACAAATAATGTAGTTCAAGATGAACATAGCCACCTGTTTTCCAGTGGATTTGATCAGCGACATAGCTTCGACCCACTTCATGAAATAATCAGTGGCTGTAATGATGTACTTGTGTCCACTTGAAGAATTAGGATATATTTGTCCAACCAAATCAAAGGCCCATTGCTGAAAGGGTCAATGTGTTATGAATGGGATGAGTTCTCTGGTAGGAGCATGGATAAGATTTCCATGTGTTTGGAATTTATGACATGTCTTTTAAAATTGAATAGCATCTTTTTCCATTGTGGGCCAATAATAGCCTACTCTGAGCAGTTTCTTAGCTAGTGAAAAGACATTTGAGTGTGATCCACATACACCTTCATGGACTTCTTTTAATACGTAATCTGAATCTTTGTGTTCTAAAAATCTAAGAAGTGTACCATCAAGACCTCATCTATATAAGTTATTAGTGATGAGGAGATAACATGATGCTATCCTAATTAAGGTTCTTTTTTAATTTCTAGATAGATCATTAGGTATGGTTTGGTCAGTTAGGTAAGCAATGATCTTAGCATACCAAGATTGGTCTTGGGAGTTCAAAGCACAAATTACTTGGTATTCAGGTGTATCAAAGGTTGGGTAGGATAATTCTTCCACCAAGAAGTCATAGAGAAATTGATGTTCCTCTAATTGTAACATGGATGCTAGTGTAGCCATAGCATCTGCAACTTTATTCTCTATTCTGGGTACTTGTTGGAATGTGATGAAGACAAAGTACTTATTTAAGTCATCAATCAGTTGCTTGTAGTGCATCAACTTCTCATCTCTAGACTGATAATCTACATTTACTTGATTGATAATGAGCTATGAGTCACCATAAACATGTAACTCTATAATATTCCATTCCATAGAAAGTTTAAGACCATTTACCAATGCTTCATATTCAGCAATGTTATTTGTGCATGGTGTTGGTACTCCTAAATTTGGAACAAATTTGGAGTGACCATGTTAAAGTTTTCAGACAAGCAAAGTAAAATATCTCTGAAATTCTGTGTGAGAAGACTCAGTTAGAGTGCCTTGAAAAGATGCCCGGATGATTTTCATAAGATAAAAATTTGGAAGAGGCTTTAATGCCTTTCATTTGATGTATGTAGTGGGTCCCAGCCCCTGATTTCCAATTCTGACATGTTTAGGGAGTAGTCATTTTGAGGGGGTCACCTAATTCTGCATTTTGCCAATGTGTCGATTTGCTGTCCGGAGCCTACTTTGCTTATGAGTATCTTACACCCTGTTGAGTTTCATAGTTTTCCATTTTGGGAATGTGTTCCATGCATATTAGAGAGCTTATGTTTTAAACCTTAGGCCATTCCAAATCCGTTTGATAAGTTTTCATACTTCCCAAAGTTGGTTGCTCAGAACTGTCTGTATTTTTGTCTTGTCTAGAAATCTGAATAGCCCAGTTTGACATGTTACAACTTCTGACCAGTTGACCCAATTGAGAAAATTCCTTTTGCACTATGTTCCAGAGGTCACACACTCCATATGGTCCAGTCTGTAGATCATTATAAAATCATATGACAAGTTTTCAAGAACCATTCTGACAGTGATTAAATCTGATTTCCTGTGTATTCAAGTTCAGAATTGGTAAGTGACCTACTTTGAGGTCTTGAAAGTCTGTACCCGGGTGAAAATTTTGGATAATTGAAGGTTGACCTGCATTATAAACCTAGGAGTAAACTCCTTTGAAGATTCCCAAGCCTTGACCAATCTGGTTGATCACTTTTCTTTGCCGATTCTGAACCCGATTTCTGCATATTTACTGTGTTAAAATTCAGGAAGTGTTAAAGGGTTATCTTTGCAGATCGGTATCAGTTCAGGAGTTTGTTTTCAGAACAAGATAATTGAGGGGTCATGTTCTACATATGACATTCAGTCAAGATCCAGAGGTTGAGTTTTTGAAAGATCTTTTTGATGACCCTGTGAATTCATTCTTCAGAGGCAGTTTGTTCAGTTTGCAGTGCGAAAAAGAGTTAAGTTTACGAAATGCCCTACTTTGCCAATGAATAACTTTTGGCCGGTTGATTCTTTTGACGAATTTCTTTTGGCATTGTCTTGCAAAGCTGACACACTACTTCCAGCTTAGATTTGAGCCCCCTATTAATCCCTTTGTCAGCCTTTTAAAATCAATTACGACGATTAAAAATCATTTTTTGACAGTATGTTTGCAGTGCGGAAAAGAGAATAGAATAACAATGGCAGTTTCAAAGGTTAATATATTTCGACTCAGGTACAGTCATGAGATTCCTTTTTGGGGAATGATAGTTTATAGATCAGAGAATGTGCGTGTCAGAGGGCAGGGTTTGATCAAATCATTATGTCAGTTTTCAAAGGCAGCCCCGGAGGTCAATTGCCATTAATGTGTTAAGTTTGCGGAAATGTGAAAAGTTGTCAAAACATCACTAGTTCAATGTTCATTGCCCTTGTGTGGTGGATCATTTTAAGTGACCAGGGTTGCAAGTAATGGCTACGGACAAGGGGCTCTATGTGCAACCTCAATTATTGGTGATCTTATTACAATTGTCAATCTTGGATCTAGTCCAATTCATGGCTCTCTCTTCTTCGGATATTTGTTATCAAGGAATGTCAATGTATCTGTAGACCAATAAAAAATCAAAGTGAAAATTGGCGTTGATCAGTGCTTGTCCCAACTTGAATGTCGTTCTTTCTGAAGCCAAGTGACCGTTGTTCCTACATAGTAGTCAAAGCATATACGGGGAGTCAACTGATGAGGGTGGGGCTGCGTAGGACAAAGAGGTGGTTGCTGTTTTGTTTTGAATTGTAAGATACCAAGCCAGCAGCCCATAGCATTTGGTAAAGCCAGATTAGAGATTTTAAAAAAAAAAACAATCATTTAATAATTACTTTGCAACCTAGCATCCACTGTCTACGCTGCCAAAGGAGGGCTGACCAAAGGCTTTAAGTGCCCAGTCTTCTGCAAAATGGAATTTGCGCAGATCTTTGAGGATGATGCTTAACATGTTTTGCAGATTTTAAAACCAAAGAAAAGACAGCGCTATTTTTAGGGGAAACATGGATGCCATTAGCTGATTTAAAAGCCAAGTTCCCAGTTGAAGTCTACGCAAGTATAATGTGAGGGAGGTTTTAAAATTTGAAAGCATTTCAAACACAGTAAACTACCTTGCCAATGCCAAGCATAATGAAAGTCTGCGCAGACTTTAAGGGGGTAGTTTTTTAATGCATTTCTCTGATATTAATCAGTGCAACAGCAGATTCAAGGAGGAGTTCATGTGATTTTGTGGAGTCTGCTTCTTTTAACATTGAAATCTGCACAGAATATAAAGGCATTTTAAAATTGAAATGTGGAAAGATAGTGAACACTGAAACTTGTGAAATATATGGAAGGAGGAATGTATTGGAGGTGTAAAACACTTTGAAAGAAAGACTATAAGTGCTTGGATCCGGCGCAGCCTGCCAGGAAGGGATAAAGATGAAAATTTGACAGATTTTGAACAAGCAAAACTATGAAAAAATAGATGTTCTTTAGAATGTTTAAACACTAATAAAACCAAATGGATGTTTGCGCAGAAAAGGAGGGAATTTGTAGACTTTGTGAGTGATAAAGACTAACAGACATTGCAAAGTCCAGATTCCAGTGAATATGCGATGGTTTTTGTGGAGTGTTTGAAGTTTTGTGAAAGTTTTGAGGTTAAATCTGCAGATGTCACTCCACAGGAAGTGGTGCCCTAGGTTTTAAAAGATGATAGTGGTTTCCATTTGCAGAGAAACAAAGACATTAAAGAGCAGTTCTCTGCAAAGTCTCAAAAAATGAAAAAACTGTGAAGGCATATTATCCCATATTCACTGTGCAGTGACATTTTTTGGTCTTTATTTACAAAAACGAAAACATCTAAGGTAAATAAGAAAGCCCAGAGGCTTTGGGCGAGCTCTTAGGGGCTGGAGGAATGGAGACATAGGCCAAACCCAGTATTTTGAAGCAAATTTCGAAAATGCTCTTAAACCATGAAACCATATATCCCACATTCATCCGGCAGAGGCAAATTGGAGACTTTATAAGCAAAAACAAAAACATATGAATTTGAAGATGAAAGAGAAGGCTCTGCATGCACGCGCCCTCATCTGACTGCCTCAGTTTCCGTGCCCAAAAATGAAGCAGATGAAATTTTGATGAAAGTCGCGAAGTCGCCGAATGTGCGCAGTCACCCAGTCGCCCAGTCGGGAGTAAAATCGCAGCTAACCGCCAGACTTCTGAAACCTGGCGGTCAGTCGCGCAGTCGCTTGAACATGAAGATAACCGCCCAGATTCGGCGACTAACCGCTAGCGGTTAGTCATGAGGTAGCTAGATGCCAGAGGAAGCAGTGATGACATGGAGAAAACCGCAGGTCGCCAGGTCGCCAGAAGGAGTTAGCCACCGGGTGCAGGTCGCCAGGTCGCCCAGGAAGTAGCCAGAGGAGGAAAATGACTCGCGACTTAGAGACTGAGGTCGTCGCATGGTCGTCGGATGAAGCTAAGGTAAAAAATGAGTTGAGCATAGTTTTTAACGGCCAATGAGAGACTGCCACGTGACAGTGGGCCCACATGTCTGGCATAAAAAAATAATTTCTTTTGCTATCTTTTATTTTATGCTCAGTTGCAAGCAGAGACCTGATTTTCAAACGGTCGTCCAGGGCCCAGATTTGGTCCAAAATATCAAGTATTGTATACCGTTGGAATCATCTCGAGACGAAGAATCCATTTTTGTAGGTTATTTTTGCACAGCTCTCAGAGGAAAAAAGTAGTATTCAGTTTTCTCTTTGGAGGTCATTAATGACAAACAGGGCAGATGTATCCGGGAAACTATAACAAAATCAGATTTGACAGAGCTTTCCAGAGGATTTTAGAAATCAGATTTTGTTCTAGATGCATGAGTTAAGTTTCATCTGTGAATCAGAGGGGTAATAAGATTGGTTTTCCTTCCAGAAGCATGATAATATTGACTAAAGGAACAAGCAATGTCTGCAAACATTAAAGAGCATTGATGACAATTTAATGGATCAATCAGATATTTTTAAAGGGAAATGTGACAGATTCCAAGGATATTTTCAACAAATGAAATCAGATTGAAAACTTTTTCAGTGGGAGAATGGACTCAGTTTTTAAAGATATATCAGATATTTTTGTCTTATGTCAAATGTGGACCTCTCTATCCAACATAAGACGCAACATAGTCCTTATTCAATCAATGAATTTGCAAAGACAAACATGAATTGTTTGCTCTACGAAGTGATTGAGACGACCTGTTGCCTCCTAATTAGGAGTGATTGTTGTAGTTTACCCTCAGAACGAGAGCCAACAACCTGAACTTCTCTAATACGGA
>MU227200.1:2269203-2292955 GCA_018584345.1 Thuja plicata | reverse complement strand
ATTGTTGTCTTCTTATTGTATTGTCTCCCTTTACATTTTACATTATGTATATATATGAGTTTGAGTGGCTTTCACACCTCTTTAGGGTGAAAAGACACAACTCTTATTACAAATTATTTTGAAAAAAAATAAACTAACTAAAAAAATAACTACCTACTTTCGGATTTGGCTTTGGTCGAAAATCCAAAACATATTGTAAAAATCTAAGATTTTTATTGGAGATAGGAAATTTAATTTCCCGAACTGGGTCTTTTTTAAATTTTTAAAATTCGACCATCTTCATCCTCTGTTGACATCATCTTTGCAGCAGGTCTAAACTCCAGCATCTCTGAAACCTTCGCTTGTAGAATTTTGATTGTTTCTCTCATAATTCTTCCTTCCATAATCCCTCAAATTTTAATTGAAAAGCAATATGTTTTTGTATCCCATTTAATGTACTTCATCATATTATTAATTATTGGGCATAGATTTTAGGATTCCATTTTTTAGAGTTTTATCACTTTATAGGACTCTAAATTTTGCCAAAAATTGAGAGCTCCAACACATGGAGGACTCATTTCTAGTATAGCTTTGAATTTTTAAGGGTCTACCTCTATTCCTTTTTCTGAAACAATAAATCCTAAGAGCTTTCCTGATTGGACCCCAAAGGCACATTTCTTTGGATTGATCCTAAGTTGAAATTACTCCATACAATCCAATATCTTCTTCAAGTCATCAATATTAGTATTCCTTTATTTTAATTTAGCTAAGGTATCATCCACACAATCCTCCATGTTTTTATGCATCATATCATGGAATATAGTAGTCATAGCTCTTTGGTATGTAGCACCAACGTTCTTTAACCCAAACTACATAACATTCCATCAAAAGGTTTCCCATGTGCATGTGAATGTGGTATTCTCTTGATCTTAAGGAGAAATTTTAATCTGGTTATAGCCTGAGAAACCATCCATTAATGAGTACATTTGATAGCCTGCTGTGAGATCTATAATTGTATCAATGTTTGGTAGTGGAAAATCATCTTCAGGACATGCTTTGTTTAAGTCTCTAAAGTATGTATAGATCCTAATAGATTTATCTGATTTAGATACTAGGACTACATTAGAAATCCATCCTATGTAAGCAATGACTCTGATGAATCCAAATTTCAATAATTTTTTGAGCTCTGCTTTTACCAGTAAGGCAACATGAGGATGCATGTTTCTTAGTTTTTGTTTCATGGGTTTGATCCCAGGAGCTATAGATAAATGGTGCATTATTAATTCAAGATCTATTCCAGGAATATCTATATAAGACCATGCAAAGCTGATTTTTTTCTCTTTCAGGAACTCAGTGAATTGTGTCTTCTCCTCATTTGACAAAGATTGTGCTAGGTGAAGAATTTGAGGAACTTCAGCTGTGCCCAAATTAGCTGGTTGTGTTGGTTCTATCAAAACTAAAGATCTTTCTTGAAAGTGCTCAGGGAGGATATCAAGAATCTCATCTTTTGGCATCTCTAAGAGGTTTTCACCATCATATACGTCTTTTGTTTTTACTATTTTAGAATCTGACATTGCCACAACATAGTTTTTATCGTCAGTTCTTTTCTTCTTTTTATTTTTCAATTTGTGACTGAGAAACTTGATATCCTCCTATGACATGTTCAAGCTCCTTACATTAGTGGAAGAAGGGTAAGGTTCACAAGCATTTAGGTAGCAAGCCAAAGTGTAGTCTTTAGGGAAGTCTAGGATAGGAGTAGGATCCATATTAGTCCAATCAATTAGGTACAGGTTTAATAAAGACAAGGATTTAGATTTTGGGAAGGACATCATCGCGTCAGTGTCAATACTATTAACTAACATGACATGTTCTTTTAAGTCTATTTATTCGATGTTTAGATAAATAAGAGTCAGATCATCATTATCAAAGTTGTTAGTTATATGTGGACCGAACTCTAGTGAATCATTAGTGGAAAGTTCATCCTCATCTTGTCATAGGAGGAGGCTCCTAGCTTGTAGCCTCTGAATTTCTTCGAGACCTAGGAAAATATGAGTTCCTTCATCAATGAGTCAGGTAAGGGATACCTCCTCTGCTTTAGGAACATTGACAATTTTAGGAGTAGTGTTAGAATGCTCTTTGTGTTCTGATGGAGCTATGAACATGTGAATCACATATATTCCAATGTCCTCTGTGGCAAAATATAGATCATTCCACTCATAATCATGAGAGTCTATTATTTCATCATCAAACCTGTTCAAGAATTTAGCAATAGTTACCTGATGTACTCTATTAGCCCCTTGTAGATCAAAGTGTGGTAAATCTAGGACATGTGTGATTGTTACCAACTTCCCCCAATTAGGATGTGAATTCTATGGTTGGGGTGTGTCTTTAGTAGTTTTTTCTATCAATGGCACCTCTAGAGTGTCTTCTGTTGTTTTTTCTACCGGTTGAATAGTAGCTTGTGTTAACAAAAGGATATGAGTGTCTTGTGGTGTATCAAAGCTTGGTACATATCTTTCCCCTTGATATTCGGGATACTCTATACCAATATGTAATAACCTCTCATAGGACCATTATTCTAGTTCTATTTCATCTTCTTCATCATTGCCTTCATCAAAGATCAAACTATCTCTTGAAGTAGGGTCTTTAGATTTATCATTGAAACCTAGTCTTGTTTTATCTTTGGTATCCTCGAATTCCATGTGTACAGGTTCAATAAGTCCTTTTCCTTTGTCTCCTAAAGGTCCTTTTCCTTTATATCCCATTTGTTTGAGAAGATCACATCCTTTACCATACTTCTCTGGGGATATTTCCCCATGTTTTACCTCACTTTCCTTTGGTTCTCCCTGGTAGAGATAGACCAAGACAAATTGTTCTTCGCTGTCATCCCCTTGAGAGGTAGATGCTTTAACCATACCAGTTTCTTTGTTAATTTAAAGTTTTTTAGAGGTAGTGGGTGTGAAAGATGGGGAAGGTTTCCCATAGGATCTTGGGGACACTAGAAGTTTTGTCAATGATGGGGTCATGTCCAGCTTGTATTCTCCCATACCAGTTTCTTCAAGTTTTAAGGACGTTCCAAAGGTTTTCATAACCATGTCTTTGGTAGTCTCAGGTACAATTTCTTTTGGAACTTCCTTGTTTTGCGGGACCATACTATCTGCTTTAACATTGTTGCAAGTATAACTGGCATCTACAAGAGTTGTCACTTCCACCCCATTATGTGGTAATTTGATACACTGGTGGTAAGTAGATGGTAATGCTTTCTTTTCATGGATCTAAGGTCTCCCTAATAGTATGTTGTAAGCCAAGGGTAGATCCAGAACTTGACATATCACATTTCTTTCAACTGGTCCTATTCTGATTGGTAGAACAATGAGACCTTTAGAGGATCTTTCTTCTTCATCATAAGCATTGATAGTGATTTTGATTCTTGAGTCAATGGTTTGTTCTGTGAGATCTAGCTTCCTGATTAGATTAAGGGTACAAATGTTCAACCCTGCGCCTCCATCTATCAATACACGTATAACATAGGATTTATGAATTAGGACTTCAATATGAAGGGGTTGATTATGTGGATGTGTCAATGATTTATCATCTTCTTCTGAAAAAGAAAGGTAATGTGGCACTGAGATGTCATTAACCATTGCTTGGAATTTATCTACATCAATTTCCTTTGGCATATTTTTTGCATGCAGAGCTTGTTCAATAATTTCCCTATGCAATGAGGAGATTTTAAGTAACTCAAAAATGGAAATTTGAGTAGAGGTTCGTTGCAATTGATCCACCAAGTTATACTTCACTGCAGGAATAGTAACTATTTGTCTTGTTACCCCTAGTTTGGGAATAGTCACAATGGGTACCGTGAAAGTTGTTGCCAGTTTTGATGAGGAATTAGGTCCTTTGATCGTGACTTGTGCTTGACTTCAGGTTACTGCATTTGATTGGGAAGATGTGTCTTGAACACCTTTGAAAGTGACCACATTAATTGATTCAATTTTAATTCTAGCATGTTGATCACATTATCATTATTAGAGTAGGCATAATTTTCTTCATTTCCTTTTCATGTAGATGCTTCCCCTTTCTCATAATTAGGGAATGGCTTGTTAAATGCCATATGGTCTTCATTAGTGGTGTGCCCTTCCACTTTGATCTTGCCTCCTTCAATAAGGTCTTGGAAAACATGTTTGAGTTTAAGAAAGATATTAGTCCTGTGTCCCTTATTTTTGTGAAAGATAGAATAAGAATTATCATCCCACCATCTTGGTTTAACTTCTGGTTCCCATGGTTTTGAATCTAGGATCATGAGAACTTTGTTGTCCAAGAGTGTTTTTAAAATGGTCTCAAGAGGTTCTCCGAAAGGAGTGAATGTTCTTTAAGGTTTGGAAGTCCATGGTCAACCCTTGTTGTTCTCATCATTTTCTTTATGTATGGAGGTTGTTACCATGGCATATTTACTTGCTTGCATGCTATTTGTCAGATTGAACACTGATGGTTTAGGATTAGCATTAGACACATCTACCAATCCATTGTTAACAACATTCTTGTTTTCTTTCCACCATTTAGGCTTGTTTTTGGAGTTGGTAGGTTTGTTATCACTTTGGAGAGTGATTTCTCCCTTTTTAACCATGAATTCTTCAATACAGATGGCATTTTGATCATCTTATCAAAGATGGGTGAATCTTGCATTTGTAATGCATAGTTAAATTTTGGTATCAAGTTATTAACAAAGATTTCCATCTTTTCAGATTTGGGAATAGCTCTTGAATATCTTGCAAAGATTTTCCTCCACCTTTGTAGAAAGTGTGTAAAGGATTCGCCGGTTCTTTGCTTAGTGTTACACAAATCCATCATGGTTACATTGTGTTGCATATTATAGGAGTAATGTTGGATGAACCATTGAATTAACTCCTCAAATTGTTTTACCTTAGGTGTGAGTTTTGAGAGACACTCCATAGAATTTCCACCCAGGCTTCCTGGAAATAGCCTCATTAGGTATGTAGGTTCATGCATGTAATCTATGCTTAGAGCACAAAACTCTCTCAGATGGTCATGTGGGTCAGTCTGTCTCATATACTTGTCATATTTTGGCCTTTCCGTGTTGGGAGGAAACATAACCATATTGATACTCTTGTTAAAAGAAAATGGAAAAATGGAGTCCAAAGAGTATTTTGTCTTGGGTTTAGCCTTCTCTTGTTTGAGATTTGCAAGTTTAGTTTGCATCAAGGTTAGTTGTTTGGACAGAATAAAGATAGGAGTTGATACCTCCTTTTCCTTTAGTTGTTCAACATCATAATCTTTAGGTAATTTTACTCCAGTGGATGCTAGATGGAGAAAGTATTGCTCTTTGTCTTCACCAATTATCTTTTCCAATGTTTTTAAATTTTTTTTACTCTATTTGAGTTTATTTTATTCTTCTTTAGTAATGTCTTCATCACTGTCTGAATCAAACAAAGGATGGTCAATGTTTTGTTCTTCTTCACCATCGCTATCTTTGTGTTTTTGGTTTTCATCATTCTTGTATTCTTCAAAATCTTTACTCCATTCATGAGTGGGTCTTTCCATTTTTGGTGAGTCTAAGTCGAGCAAGGAACTACGAGATGTTTCTCCTTGTTGAAAGTGTAGTGATATATGAGGTATTTTTGATTCGTCAACAAAATACTTGTTGCGTCTTGTGCTAACCATGAAGTTGTATCTCAACTTCATGAAAGCTTCCTGATAGTGTCAAGTGAGGTCTCAAATAATTCAAGTGAGTGTGTCTAAGGAGAAGTGTTGTTTGTGTTTTGGTGGAAGTAAATGCTTCCAGTGTCAAAGGGTTAGAATGCCCTGATAGTGAGCTGGGAATCGAGTTGTTTTTAAAAGTGAATAGACCACACGTATTGAGACAGATAGTAAGAGTTTGAAATCACATGAAAGGTAGATGTTTGAAAAAGTATTTGAAACAACAACAGAGAAACCAAAAAAAGGCAACGGGACCAGACTAAAGAGCCAAAAGGGTATCCAATTTTACTAAAGTTTTCTGAGAAACAAATTTGCACATGCCCACTGTCCTAGATGCGAGCCTATGCATGCAAGATTTTGCAAAAATAGATGCGATGCTAAGTATACTGGATGTGACCTTGCACACTACATGCGAACTTGCACAACTAGATGCGAGCCAAGATTGACCAAAAATGACAATTTTATATTCTATTAATTTGGTGTCTGATTTGTCTTAAAGTTCATGCAAATTTGTCTAATAATAGCATGTTTTTGCATCTTTCCAGTGAGTGAAAAATATGGTATGGAGCCAAAGGATTAAATCTCATTGCTTGTTTGAATGATTTATCTTGTTAATGAACTTTTAATCACATCAAGCATTCTTGCATTATTAGGGGTGAACAAACACATCCTTACGCCCTATTTTATAAGTAGAGGATGAAAATCCTTGCTTGTAGACTTAGGTACACACTCAAATGCTAATCAGAATATGACCATCACCAAGCACAAAATGGCTCCAATCATGATGCCATATTAGCTAACTCCAAACGCAAGTGAGGGAATGGTATGATGAGTATCTTGGGGCAATTACTTTTTGCCTTGCACAAGGATTATCACCCTTTCAGGGATGAATTGGGTAGTTTGACTACAAAGTTTGTTTGTTTATGATGGGGAAATCTATTCTAAACTGTCTCCCATAAAATTGCACAAGGAAAAATTGAGGCGTATAGCCCTATGAGTACTCAAATATGTGTAGTCTTGCAAGTAAGATTGAAGTGGCTCCAATCTACACATACCCAAGCATGTTCAAAGAATGATGTCAAAATTCTAAGAACAAAACTGATTCTGTCTTCTGAGGCTTTAGCCTACAAGGAAGCAATTATTTATTGTGAGTTGGAAGGGTTGGAAAAAACCTATCCTCACTTGGGTCATCTGGGGAGATTTTTTCCTCAGCTGACAGGTCCTCTAATTTTAAAAAAGCATACAAAGGATTGGCGACCTTAGGAGTTCTAGATTTCTGATTCTTCAAAAGAAGAAGAGCATACTCTCCTATTCCATGTCGTTTTCTCCCAAAACACACCAAACATGTTTATTTCCTCAAATTTTGTAACTCAAAACTCAATCCCCCATGACGAGTCTTTGATTCCTCCACTTAGAAAGAAGAGCAAATCCTCTAGTGAGACTAAGTAATAAGCTTAAGTTAGACTTTTAAGTTCCTATTCTAAAAAAGAACAAAACATATGAAAGCAAATTTTTGTTGTTCAATTTCCCCAAATTAGGTGATTTGTTTGTTCATTTACTTTCCCAAAATTAGACAATGAGTTTGCTTGTTCTTTTCCCACAAGATTTAGTGCTTTGATTGTTCAATTACTATCCCAAAAGAATTAGACGATTGAACTTGTTCATTTACCATAAGATTTTAATGCTTTGATTGTTCAATTACTATCCAACTTTAGAAAAGTGAATTTTCTTTGTCCATTTACTCCAAATTCCTTTCAAGTTTCAAACCAACTTTTGATTTTTTGATTTTCCTTGAAGGAAAAGAGCATACTAATCTGATTGATTTAACAAGTGATTGGAAAGTGTGTTAAGAGTTTAAAATTTTGAACAAATAAATCAAGTTAATCCATTCAAACACCTGCAAAACATGTTAGGTTGCTAAAAATATGATCAAAATCATGAAAACAACCAAGTTAGCAAGTTAGCAATCAAATTTATCAATGAAAGAACTCTGTATTTTTCTCTCTGGAAACCAGACGATAAAACAAAGACCCAAAATGATAAAACCCAAAAATGATAAAATTTTGACCCCAAACGATAACCTTTACCCAAAATGATAACCCTTTTACACGAAATGATAAAACATACCCAAAATGATAAAGAGGTTACCAAAGACGCATTAAAGCTAAATTTTTACCTTCTAAAAATGATGTCATTGAAGCAGCATACGATATCAAAATTCTCAGAGATGATGAAAGATTTCTTGTAGATGATAGATCACTCTTGGAAATGATAGCTATTTAACCCAAAATGATAAACTTCCTACAAACTTCAAAAATGTTAAGAACAAAGAGCAGAATTTTGTGAAAATTGAGGAATCTGCCCCACAGTGGGCGCTAGAAATGTGTGTGATTTTATGCACCTGTTAAGAAAGAAACAACACTTCAATAGGTCATTATATTAGTGAAAAATCATAAAAAGAAAGGGTTTGACATAAATCACTAAAACCGACCTATTGCTTCCTATCTAGGAGGAGTATAAAAAGATGCCATAATATGCCCTCAGGTTATGCATTTATCAGTGACATATACAACCTAGAATGGAAGATTTAAATGAAATTAATCTAATATACTCAAGCAAAGTCCATTTTAACTCCAAAATAAAAGATTATAACAATGCATGTATGAGAGCCAAAATGCAATATGAATCACTAAAAATGTGAGCAACATGAGTCTACTCCTTCCAATCTCAAAATATGGGCAGAATAAGGATGATTTCAACTCTTAAAATTTAGGGCCATTTGAGCTCAAAAACCATCCAATTTATAGAAGAAATGGAGGAAGGGGAGAAGACTCTAGAAGGGAAGCCATTAATGAGGGTGTAAGACTCATTAATGTGGAGTGTGGAAGAAAATGTGTAAGAGAAATTAATGCTTCATTTATGAAAGCATTAATGAGGTATGGGTGAGGGTTTAAGAATCATGGGTGAGGGTTTAAGGTCAAGCTTGAGAACTTTGACTTTTGAGGGAGGCTTGAATTCGTAATCACAAAATTAGGAATGTGACAAGCTTAAGGGTAGCTTAGGATTAGGATTAAGGCTTAAGATAGGTGATTAAGGAGATAGAGATGGGAGGAGAGAGAATGAGTGGAGGGGGGATTAGCTAATTAGGGTTAATTAGCTAATTAAGAAGAATTAGCATGTGAGAAGGGGTTAGGATGAGTTTGAGCTCATGGTTGGGTAGTTGAGATTGGTTAGGTTAGAGAGAATATTAATGAAATGAAATATGTAAATAATATCTCAATAATAGGGATTTTAATTAATTATTTAAGCTTTTGATTGCTTTGTAATAATTAATTACGACTATATCCAATTAATTATACTAATTTAGGCTAGGGGATTGGTTTTGCAAGTGATGAGGTATAATTAAGATTTTATTTAATTCCTTTTAAATTAATTACCTTAGCCATGTTTTGATTTGTTTTTTATTGAATTGAATTGATTTGATTGGATTGGCTAAAGAAATTAATGTAATTTAGTGATTACATCACTTAGGAAGTTAAATTTGATTTCAAAAGAATTATGCCAACCGATTGAAGAGTTGTCTAGACATAATTGGGGGTATGATCACACTTAGGGAAAATAGGGTCTATAGTTAGAGCAGACCAAATTAGGGTGGTTACAATTCTAAGGATCAATGTTAGATTTGAGGAAAACAAATCCACCCAAGAACACCTGCATGCAAGAATGTCACAAATTGGAAGCAAAGACAGAAGAGAAGATAGAAGAACAGAGAGCAGAAGCTATGGCGGCCAAAAAGACAGAGACAGAAAATCTATGTTGATAGAATAAAACTTCTATATTATCAACAACTGAATTACAAAAATACAATCTCCTTAATGAAAAGCAAAGAAGTGAATCCTTATAAAAGGAATCACGAAACCCTAAAGGGGAAAACCCTAAAGACTAATAAGCTGCCTAAGTATAACTTAAGCATAGAGTAAATAGACTAATAATTAAATGATTTAATTATTAGCTATACTATGACTACTCTAACACCCCCCCTTAAGTGTAACTTAGGGAGAAGCAAAACAGCTAAAGACTACTGTAGAAAGTAGGAAAGATGGGTCCCAGAAACAAGGCCTGATCAGGTACCCAAGTACAAAAAATAAACTAGATGAAGGAAACTAATCCTTCAATCTAGGGAAAGTCCCAGAGAGAGGAACAAGAATGAGCAAGAAGCATCTTCGAAGCAAGGAACTGTAAACTCTATCAGAAGAAACTGCTGGAACCCCCACTGAAGTGCATGACCAGGTAGAGAAGACAATGTCTGAAGAGCTGATCAATCAAACCAGAAAGCAATAGAACCAACAGGTGAACCCCCCCCATAATGCTGAACTGGGAGAGGTGACAGGAACACTGAAATGCAATGCCAGAAACATCTGTAGAAGAAAGAACCAGGAACACATACAGTGCAACAAAAGTACAAACACAGGATAAAGGGTGGTGTCACCGACACATAGCATGGGCTAATGTCATGGAAGGTACGCTCACTTGACAAAGGTGGATGCGCCTAAAATGGCATAATCATCATAACCCCCCATGACACTTTATAACAGAGTGCGAGTACAAAAACCATACAAGGTGTGCAAGATCCTAGAAATGTAGAAGTAGGCACTTTATCTCAGTGCATTTACAGAAAAAAGATGCAACAGAAGAATCATACAAGCTCAGAAGTTAGAAAGAAGAGTGAGCTAGAATATCAGAAGAAGAGATCCCAGGACCTGTAGAACCAAGCAATCTGCCAGAGTGCAAAAACTGCCAAAATCGGAGGAGAGAAAACCTGGAGAAAAATCTATAAAGAATACCCTTGCAACTGAATAGTTCACTGAACCAGCTTTCCGGCGATATCTGGTTTGCGAAAAAATGGAGTCCGGATGAGCCAGATATGACTCCCGGAAGGCAAAAACAAACATCAAATTTCAACAGAAAAAAATATTGTCAAAATGGCAGAACCTAAAACCCTAACTACCATCATCAAAAAGTTCTCGGAAAGAGCTTTTCGACGGTATATGGAAGTCAGAACTAGACCCTCGGATGCTCAAGATAGAGCGAAAACAGTCCCGGGGGGTCAGAAAGGCCTCAAAAACCAGGGTTTAAGCCCCTGGGGCTAAAAAAAGTGGGCCCCTGGGCGCATGGCATGCTCAAGGGGCTGGGTCGAAGCCCCTGGTCCATCATATGACCAACCACACATGGAAAAAGGCCTTCGGGGGCTACACACACCCCCTGGGCGGCGCGGGAGTGGCGAAACTGGAGCTGAGCGACGCGGTCACTGAGCACAGGGGCGGAGCGGTGGAGGGGGCCGCGGAGGGCGCTGGGGCCGGTGGGGGTGGGCGTGCACAGGCGGCGAAGTGGGCCATAGGGGTGATGGAGGCCGGTGGTGGCAGGGCCGGGCGGGCAGGAGACTGGCGGAGCGGCGGCGGGGGCCGCGGAGGGCGGCGCGGACCGTAGGTTCAGCAGGAGGCGCGCCGGCGGGGGTCGGGCCCCGGTGGAGCAGGGTCGGCCCGGCGGTGGCGCTTTTGAAAAAGCACTACGCGTGTTTTTGAACACCTAAAAAACCTTTAAAAAATGAGGGTTTTTTTTATTTTTTTTAAATTTTTTCTCGGTTTCCGTGTTGTACGGCACAGGAAACTAAATTTTTTTTGCCTCAGAGTCCAGTAGTCCAAAATGGATGAATTTTATGTCATTTCTAAGGTTTTGGGGTCCTCTGAGCTCAATGGCAATGTCTGTTTGAGCCCAAAGTGACCATAACCAAAGCCTGCCCCTAAAACTCCATAAAAACCATTGAAAACCCTCTGAAACCCTCTAAATCTGGAATGCTTCAACAAAACACGAACAGCCAGCTGCAGAATGGCTCTGATACCATGTTAGATTTGAGGAAAACAAATCCACCCAATAACACCTGCATGCAAGACTGTCACAAACTGGAAGCAAAGACAAAAGAGGAGACAAAAGAACAGAGAGCAGAAGCTATGGCGGCCAAAAAGCCAGAGACAGGAAATCCATGTTCACAAAATAAAACTTCTATATTATCAACAATTGAATTACAAAAATACAATCTCCTTAATGAAAAGAAAAGAAGTGAATCCTTATAAAAGGAATCACGAAACCCTAAAGGGGAAAACCCTAAAGACTAATAAGCTGCCTAAGTATAACTTCAGCATAGAGTAAATAGACTAATAATTAAATGATTTAATTATTAGCTATACTATGACTACTCTAACAATCAATGCTATAAACTATGCTAAGTATTATTATTCACGCATACATTCATACATCTAGTATACGACCTTATTATATGAATCCAATAAATTATAAGATGACTAATTTAATTATCTTATATATATAATAATCATCAGTTATTGTTATCAACTTTCATTATAACATGAAGAGAAAATAATATCTAGGAAGTGCCTCTACAAGTTGGGAAAGTGGATGCCATTGCCTGTACTTGTAGAGTTTATGTGGCATGTGTTTGTGATGTCACGTATCCATGGTTTTCGCTTGGTTTTTAATTTTTTTTTATTGTTTTTTCCCATTTGTCTCGCTTTGCTTCTATTTCTTTGTTTCCCTATTGTTTTCCTTCGTTCATATGCTGGTTCCAGTTAAGGCCGAACATTTGAGACCTTTGGTGTGATTTATTTCTCTTACATGGATCATGCGGAGGGTGTTGGGAATCATGAAGAGACGGGGAGGGATATTAATGATAGAAATAAAAATGGTATTAATATCCAATCTCCACAATTTTTTAGCAAATTCTTCAAAGATATTTTGGCAGATAGTTCTAGTTCCAAGTGCCCAGAAACAACAAGTTTTAATGGAAGGATTTTCAGAGACACTACATTCAGAGCCGATGGAAGTGTGGATGCTAGAATTGAAGGACATGGAGTGGGAAACAATGGCTTAGTCAAAACTGCAAACCCTAGAGGGGAAGAAAAGGGTAAGCTCCCTCGTCTTGGGTTGAAAACACTTTCATTGACCTCGAATGATGACACGGTAAGAGAAATAAAAAAATAACAAAATATATTAAAAAATGTTGCTATTTTCTTTGTTTGCATGGATAACAAATTCTTTCCGGCTAGGAGATTTCTTGACGACTGGTTTAACAATGTATGGGGCAAAAACTTGGTATTATGTCAATTTTAGTAGAATGGTGCAGAAAGGATTATTTGTAATATTTATTAAGAATAATAATATGCAAGAAATAATTCTTGAAAAAGGTTTCTAGAATGTGGGACGGTCTCTGTTTAGGGATTTTCCTTGGTCCCCTAACGACAACTTTGACAATTTAATTGCCAAGTCTTCTCCTCAGTGGGTTGAAATGAAAAATATCCACCCAAAAGTCTAGCCTTTCATCCCCCAAATTTTGAAGCCTCTGGGATCGGTCCTAAAAGTCTAGGACTCTAGAGTGGACTAATTTTAAATGCTTCAACCAAATCTATCTACAATTTGCTGAAAGATAACACTTCCATTTTCAAGAATAGTAATCATAGTTGGGGTTTTAATTGGTTGGTCTTTAGATGACACCATGTGTTTGATATGTTTTGGCACTCCTATGTGGAACCTAAAATTATTTTCTTTAGATGGATTTTGATCATGAAGAAACTTGTTCTCAGATATTGTTTAACCTCTGTTGACATTGAACCAATAATCCGCTTTGTGTGTGGCTACTTTGAATCCTTTGAGCATCTTTTTTTGAATGCAAATTTGCTTCCAGAATTTGGTCTTTATTTCTTTGTACGTTATATATATACATATATGTGTACACACACACACATATGTATATATATATATATGTATATATATATACATATATATGTATATATATATATAGATATATATATATAGATACATACATACATATATATATATATATATATATATGTATATGTATATATATATATATATATGTGTATATATATATATATATATATATATATATGTATGTATGTATGTATCTATGTGTGTGTGTGTGTGTGTACATACACACACACACCCTGTTAGATGGAATAGTAGACCTGGGTTGTCTTGGCAAGAGGTCTTAGGTGGTTTTGTTGAGCCTTTTGATCTTTCTCTTAATTTTTTTTGGGTTTTGTCTCACTGCTAAGATCTTATGGTTTATTTGGAAGAGGAGAAATGAAGATGTTTTCCAACACAAGAGGAGAGTGCTTATTGAGTTTAACTGTAAACTCACCCATTTTTATATTATGTCTCAGGTATGTGTAGTTCTGGATATCCCCAAATACAGATTCATGATCTTGGTGCGGGAAGGATCCATGATTATTTATAAAGAAGACATACTATATGCTAATTACTTTGATAATTATACGGATGAGATCAACAAGGAAGAACTGGAAAACTTGTATATGTTTGTCAAAGAGAAAGGCATTGATATTGCAAAAGAGAACCTGTTGATTAACAATAACGGAGAGGAAAAAGAAATGAACTAGGAAGAGGCAACAAATATCCCAGTGGCTATGGATCCACCTATTGGGGCCTTTGAATGTGACAAGGCCGAATGCAGGAATAACATAATAGGACAGTGGGATTAGTTTTATAGCAATATACTCCTCCTTTTTGGTATATATATCAAGGTGTAACTATGTATTAGGGTCTTTTGGATGTAATTTTGTAAAGGGAAGGGACTAGTTTCTTTGACTGACACTGTTGATATCATTGTTTTGTAATGATCTTTCACTCCAGTTTTATATACAAATCGACTCAACAAATTATAACTTCTTGAACTGCAATCATCACTATTCTTGATGACATCGAAAAAAAAATGTTGTAGTAGGTTATTGCAAGTGTTGAACATGAACTTCTATGCATGCTATGAACAAAATTTTGGGAATTTTCTTCCAAGGAAACAAAATATTTAAATTTCAGTCACTAATGGAATTCCTATCTTAGAATAGGTGTTGCAAACTAATGAAGTTCCTATCAAAGAGTGCAAGGACATGTTTGGTTTTGTCTGCTGTATTTTCTATGGTTTTTTTGTCTAGTGTGTTTTCTATGTTTATGTTGTTGTCATCCAGTTTGAAGGAAGAGAAATTCAATTTGTGAATAGAGGATGTAATGTCCCTTTCCAAATTTACCCTATAATTTTCCCACAAAATTTTTAAGATAACTGGATGTGGTTATAATAGATCTAAAGTGAGTATGAGTCAACTACTCTCATGTCTAATCTAAATGTTGTCCTTTCCAATGATGATGAGCACTGCTTGTAATTTTTGATGACCTGATGATGATGCTAATTGCTTATTATTGAAGTCTTGTCTGATTTTCCACTTCCTCACCACAATAATTTTTTTCTTTTGATTTCTTTATGGTTGTTTATGAACCCATTCCTTCATATCCAAAGCCAAAATTCATAAATAAAGTTCATCAAATTTTAGGAGAGAACAATGAAATTAGGGCATTCTATTCATTTATCCTGTAGAAGAAAATTGCAGTTGTTCAAAATTTGCCTTCTTGGCACTAAAATGTAATGGGACTCAATTATTATGAAATTGATCTTGATTGTGTGTTGAATGTGGATACGTCAGGTTTTTTAATTTACCTTCTGAATGGATTTTTTCCTGATTTATTATCTCTACATATATATAGTTTTCAGGGAGTCTTTTCGCACATAAAATGTGTTTCCAATCCAGAAAATTGAAGATCCTAGATCAAACTCCTATGTAAAACTATAGCTCTTTTAAAACCCTAAAGATCTAAAATTTTAATTTTTGATTGATGAAGCAGGAGCAAGGGAAACTATTTTGTCTGGTCCTACACAATTTATCAAGGTGACCTAACCATAGTAATAGGGGGATCTCTATGTAATATTGATAGATAGATTTACCATAATCACACGAATGAAATCTAAATAATCTAAAATTTTACCATAAATTTTTAGGGCTAAAATAAAACCTACCCAGAGAAGTCACCTAGAAATTGTAGGCATATTTGCAACCTTGAAAGTGAAATTATTAAGAACCCAGTTTGAGCTCTATACTTTTGCATGCATCTGAGAAAATGTCAGACCTTTTGCTCCTATTTTCTCCCACACTAACTATAGAAAATGTCAGACCTTATGCTCCTATTTGCTCTCGCGCAAACTGTGTTTTCACGCTACATCCACGAAAAAATTATTTTATTTTGTATTTTTTTTGTTATACTACCTGAACCCATCTCACGTATGACCATAATCAATACATTACCATTGTACATATGACTTTATTGGGGAAAAATACAAAAAATGCCAAATTCACTAAAAGGGCATCCTTCGTCGAAAGTTACCATTGGAAAAAGCCCCCAGATGTATTAGTGGTTCTATAAGCCCATAAGGTGAGATTGAGTTGAAGATGCCAATCCCTCCCTAATTTACTTACTGTTCTGTGCAGAATCTTCAATATATTCTTATTAGAGGCCTCAACCTGTTCGTTCCCTTGAGGATAGTAAATAGAATAACATTGTTGAGTTATCTTGAATTTATCACACAATTCATCCATATCTTTGTTTTAAAATTTTCCTCCATTTTCAGTGATGATAAAGGAGGGTATCCTGTATCTACAGATGATATAGTTCAAGATGAACATAGAGACTTGTTTTCCAGTTGCCTTAATGAGGGGAACTGCTTCAACCCACTTTGTAATGTATTCTGTTGCAGTGATAATGAGCTTGTGTCCATCGGATGAGGAGGGATATATTTACCCTATTAGATCAAAGGCCCATTGCTAGAATGACCAGTGGATGATAAAAGGTAACAACTCATGCATGAGAGCATGAATCAGGTTACCATGAGTTTGGCACTTCTTAAAAGTTTTGGAAAATTGAATAACATCTTTTTCCATGGAGGGCCAGTAGTAACCTACACACAAGAGTTTCTTAGCTAACAAAAGACCATTTGAGTGAGACCCACAGATAACTTCGTGGACTTCCTTTAGTGCATGCTCAAACTCATCACCCATTCTAGACACCTAAGGAGAGTACTGTCAAGAATTTTTATATACAAGTCATAGGCCATGATTAAGTAACACTAGGAATTTCTTATGAGGCTTCTTTTCTCATTTTTGGACAAGTCATTAGGGATAGTTTGGTCACGGAGGTAAGAGTATATTTAGCTATATCTGGAGGGTTCAATGCCCATGATCAAACACACAATTTTGGATTCAGGAGAGTTACATGAAGGAAAGGGGAGTTCATCTACCATGAATTCATAGTGAAATTGATGTTCGTCTAATTTTAGCATTGAGGCTAGAGTAGGCATAGTGTCAATGACTCTATTTGATGCTCATGGTACTTGTTGGAAGGTGATAAACACAAAGTAATTTTTGAGATCATCAACCATCCTTTTATATGGCATGAGATTTTCATATTTGGTTTGGTACTGGTCATTGACTTGGTTGACCACTAGCTAAGAGTCACCGTAGATATGTAGTTCTATAATTTTCCACTCAATGGCCATCTTCAATCCATTCTCCAAATCTTCATGCTCATTTATGTTATTTGTGCATGGTAACATCATCTTATATGATTTGGGGATCTTGTAGCCTTGTGGTGTAATGAAGAGTACCCCGACACCAGACCCTTGTTGTGTAAATGATCTGTCAAAGAACATCTTCCATGCATGCTCTGTGAGATATAGGATAGCTTCATTAGGAAATTCTATAAGCAGAGGTTGATTATCTTGAAGAGGAGTATCTGCCAAATTATCGACAATAACTTGTCCTTTGATGGATTTTCTATCCATATATTCAATCTCAAACTTGGTGAGTATCATGAGCCATTTAGCCAATCATCCAATGAGAGTTTCTTTGTTCAACAAGTATTTTAAAGGATCAATCTTAGCAATTAACTTGACGAAATGTGCCAGCATGTAGTGTCTAATCTTTTGAGAAAAAAATACCACAAATAGACAAGCCTTCTTAATGATGGCATAGTTGTGCTCATATGAAACCATTATTCTCCTTATGTAGTATATTTCCCTTTCTTTTCCTATCTCGTCGTGTTGTGCTAACAGGGCTCCTAGTGATGTTTCTATTGCTGAAATATACAGAAGAAGATGCTTGCCTGGTATTGGAGCCATTAACATAGGTTGATTTGTCAAAATATTCTTTTATTTTTTGGAAATGTTTCTCACACCCTTCATCCCATTTTAAGGTTACTCGCTTATGTAATGTCTTTGTGAAAGGTTGAGCCTTGTACGCAAGTTGTGAGATAAACCATCAGATTGACTGGAGCTTTCCTTGTAGAGTCTTGACTTGATTGATGTTTCATAAAAATAACATAGATTAAGATTATAATGTCACAAAGTATCATAAAAATAACAAAAACACCATAAACATATAATCGTAGCATCATATAAACATTAAAATATTAAAATAATAATATTGCATTCAAGTATTGTTGTTTTGACTTTCAATAATTGGAACTTTATACTAAGCCTCCTCCTCCTCCTCCTCCTCCTCCTCCTTCTTCTTCTTCTTCTTCTTCTTCTTCTTCTTCCAAAACAGCCCTCAAAGCCATTCTTCCTTCAAGGTAAACTTGTTTAGTTCCTACCCATATGTGCAAGGTGTAGAAAGATGACCTCCTCCTCCTCCTCCTTCTTCTTCTTCCAAAATAGCCCTCAAACCCATTCTTCCTTCGAGGTAAACCTGTTTAGTTCCTACCCATACGCGCAAGGTGCAGAAAGATGACCACAAGAAAATACCATTCTAACAAGGCAGAAGTCTATATAACATCAACTAAAGAAGGTTCTAAATAAAATCCAATACATTCTAAGGTGAAAAATCACAAAGAGGAAAGATAAATGATATTCCATAAACATTATCTATCATAAAAGTATGCATTCATTGTTCAATTTATGTAAGAAGGCATTGCATCAAAACAACCGTGAAAGTTTTCCTTTGATCACAAAACTACAACAAATAGAGAAACAAACATAACATACACATGAAACAAGATTCTCTTTCCGGGTAGAGCCTACCTGGAGTCCTGTGGAGAAACCTTTGAAAGCAATTCCAATTCCACTCCATCCAATTCTAATCTCCTCAAGCCTTCCAGTCACAGTGATATCTTCCCAATGCTTCCACTAACCTTTCTAATAGATTCAGATTTAGAGTTTTCCGTATATAATATCTCTGTCCTCTTCCTCACTTTTTACTTTCCAAATCCCCTCTCATAAACATGTTGTAGGATTGGTTGCAGAGGAAGTTTCAACTGATGAAACCGTCCACAACCATCTTTTGGTTATTAGTTTGGACTTTAATAGTTCTTAGATAAATTTATTAGGTAGATTGTTTCCCATGAATCTTTACTTTCACTTTAGGTAAAGATTAGTTACTTTTCTTCTTAAAAGGATAATTAGTAATTACCTTTATTTTTATCCAAGGATGATGTGGATTTAATTATAAATACACATAATTAGTTAATTCCTTTATTACAATTAAAAAGACATATATATAAATAAATACATGAACCCACACATATATATTTTAACATATATATAAACATTCATATAAACATATGCATATGTGTGCACCCATATGCCTATATATATATAGGTAAATATTATTACAAGACATAAATTAATGAATACACTTGACAAGATTATTGCCATGTATTTAATTTCATAATACAATCATATAATTACAAATAAATGGTCATTCTATTAAGCATAGAGAGAATCTCCACTCACACAATCAACACTCACCTAGTCCTAGTGACTATAATTATCCACAATAATTAACTTAAAACACCAAGCTAACACAATCGGTCATCAATCCATAACCAAGGAAAAATCCAACCAGACCCAACCTAGGAGCAAGGATCAGGGATAGGATTAATCTTGCGAGACCTAGTACTATCTCCGTAACAACAACAATGATCAAGGATTTTGGTAGGTGAAGTCGATGCCCAGTACCTGCAAGCCTACATCACAGAGAAGAAATACATGTGCATTGATGTACATATTAAAGAAGACATTGCAAAGAGATGATCAGGATCGATACATCATGTGGACCTCATCCATGTGAGTAACTATGACTTCATCCCAAATCATGAAGACACATCATGTATATACACACACACACACACAAAGAATGTAACATGAGGGTTAGAATCTTGAGCATTGGGTTAGTCAATAATTGATACTAATAATAACTCATCATAATCATAATAAATATCCTAAAGCATTAAGTGACATACAAGATTCATCGAAAGTAACTTTAATAGAAGAATATATCTATATCCATCCAGCACATATCACATAATATCCTAACTATGTTCAGAAAGGTATTGAAGGTCCTTTATACATACATGGAGACAAACACATACATAAATGATACCTTCAGACAATATGTCTGATATTAGAATTCTTAGGTACAAGCTGATGAAATCATTATAAACAACTTACATAAAAACAAGTATCAAGCTATAAGGAAACATCTAAAGATCTTACTTCATTCAAAAACTTGTATTAGGGTTAGAGGGGTATTACATCCTCCCCCCCTTAGATTCAACTTACTCCTGGAAGTTGGAAGAGGTGAAATGAACTATACACGTAAGCTGTAAACTGTTATCAATTAGAATTGTAATATTACTACTCTAGTACCTACTTTAATGACTATATGCATACTTCTCCAATTAAGAGTGTTGATAAATCTTATTATGATTATAGTGTAGATTAACTCGATTCCAATGGTAAGATACTTTCAAAATAATTACCTATATGATTCTTTTACTTTACGTAGTAAGTTTGTCAATAGATACTAAGATTAGAGTATTACTTCAAAATTACTTTTATCAACTTGAAAATCTAAAGTATTCCTGTTTTATTAACATCAGTGTATTAGAAAAATGTGTGTTCTACCAATCAAAATTGTCGCTTCCTTACACAATATAAAAATTTTCCTATCTATGGTAGCCAAAATAAAAGGAGGAATTTCTGATAACTTTTCTATTTTTGAGACACAATCTAATCCTACACAATACAACATATGGAACTTTATTTCAAATAGGGTTCTAAAATTTGCGTTCCTTACCAACTATGCATGACAAACAAAGAGAGGTATATAACATTTATATTTATTATTTTTATGAGGGGAATACAACAAACAATTTCTATTTACTTTTGCAATCATGAATCTACAATAATCCTGACACTTGAAACTTACCATTAGATATAAAACAACTTCTTTTAGCAAGTAATTAGTATTCATTTTCGTCAAGATATAAAAATAACTTAGGATACATACACACTTTAAAATACATATATTCTAAGCCTTCTTTCATAATAATTGTAGGGTTTGATTTCCAAAATGCATTCACACCCCTAGAGGAGATCTAATCAATTTCCCAAATTTTCATGTCAGGCAGTTCCATATAGCATTTAATTAATGTCAAACAACAATGTAAAAGAGTTATTTCAAGTTCCCTATTTCATAATGATTATAGATCCATCAAGAGAGGAAAAAGCACATGATTCCTACTACTATCTTTATAACCACACCATTTAAATCAGTAATATTATCTAATGTACATGAATTTAATTTCTACCCTTTACCTATTTGTAACATTGTCCTTATACCCTTTAATCTTTTTGAGATAATCCAGTATTGAGTAACATACATAACAATATTATTATAGCATTTATTTTCCACAGTAACTTCTTATTCATATTCAATCAATCACTTAGTGTTGTTAATTACTACTAAGGCATTGATCACAATGTATGTAAAACTTGAATTTGTTTCCATAATACTCCTCTAGGATCCTAACCAATCGCTAGGCATCTAGAAATATATATAATTAATAAAAACAACTTCCATCATTAGTATAAATAATTCATTGTCATACATACTCTTTTCTAGACTTGTTTGATTGTGTTAGCTTAACTCATTTACTATGCAAATTAACATGACATGCATAAATAATATAGCTTCTTACCAAAATAGGGATAAAAATTCTTCTTCCAAAATGCAAATGTGAATTATAGCCTATGATAAGATCTTGGGGACATAAGTCCTTCACCCAAGGGTTTCCTAATTAAGAATTTACAAATTTTCCTGATATATTATTGCCTTGTCTAAACAATGTTAGTCCTTAAAAACTTATTTCTTAAGAGGGAAGAGAGAGATAGAGAGAAATACACATGGAAATAAATTATTGGTTCCTTACATTTCAAGTTCCTACTTCAAGAAGTCACAAGAGAGGGGAAAGAGAGAGATCAATCAAACTATTATTATATAACCTTGTTCACTCTTGTGTCCTAGTTTCTCCTTTCCCATAATGATCTATGCTACCACTCTCTTTCATCTTTTGCCAAGAATAAGAGAAAGATTCATTTTCAAATTTTAAACCAAGACACGATACCAAATTTTTCAAATCTTTCCTAGGTACAAATTATTATCCGTGAATTTTAATTATTACCATTTCAGTCCTATCAAGTACTACCATAATCATTTCTTTCTTCACATTAAAGGTGCAAAGGCAATTCATTTCTAAGAAGGAAGTAAATTTGGTCTTTATAAGAAGATAGAGTGCACAACATTTCCAATAAAATATATTATAGGTAGGGTCGGGAGATAATATTACCTACCACCACAATTGAAAACATTGGGTATCTTTTTACTTTTTGCTTTCCTAGAGATAATAATGTCATTTATCAACAATAAGACCACACACACAAGTATAAGGAATTCCTTAAAATTCTATTTATAGAAAGCATCCATTTAACACATCATTGATCTCAGAATGCAAAAAAACATAAGTTATAATATAACTCAATCATAGAGGAATAGGTGTACCCTTATAAGGAAATGTAACATAAATACAAGAAAGAAAGCCTTAATTTCCTAAGATTCAAATTTAGTTGGCATACAGATGAAAATGAAGGAGATAAAGATAAAATATTCAATGTCATGCATAGGTGAGTTATGAGTCCCAGAGTTCCCAGTGTGGAACCTAGGGCTTTGATACCAATATGTCACGCCCTGCCAGGGAACCCAGTTGAGATCCCTTAGTTATCCTTCCAAAATAACCCTCAAACCCATTATTCCTTCGAGGTAAACCTGTTCAGTTCCTGCCCATAGGTGCAAGGTGCAGAAAGATGACCACAAGAAAAAACTACTCTAACAAGGCGGAAGTCTATATAACATCAATAGAAGAAGGTTGTAAATAAAAGCCAATACATTCTAAGGTGACAAATCACAAAGAGGACAGATAAATGATAGTCTATAAAAATTATCTATCATAAATTATTCATTCATTTTTCAATTCATATAAGAAGGCATTGCATCAAAACAACCATGAAATTTTTCCTTTGATCACAAAACTACAGCAAATAGAGAAACAAACATAGCATACACATGAAACAAGATTCTCTTTCTGGGTAGAGCCTACCTAGAGTCCTACAGAGAAACCTTTGAAATCAATTCCAATTCCACTCCAGCCAAGTCTAATCTCCTCAAGCCTTCCAATCACAGAGATATCTTTCAAATGCTTCCACTAACCTTTCTAATAGATTCAAATTTAGAGTTTTCCGTATATAATATCTCCGTCCTCTTCCTCACTTTTTACTTTCCAAATCTCCTTTCATAAATATGTTGTAGGTGTGTGTGTATATTTGTGCACCTGTTATCTGCAACACAACACTTCAATAAGTCATTCTGTTAGTGAGAAACAAGGGTTAATGAGCATATAAAACATAACATTGACTTATTTCTTTCTAACTAGGATGAGTGTAGCAAATAACATAACATCCCTTAGATTATGCTAATACCAGTGACATAAACAACCTAGCATGAAAGATTTAGTTTAAAAACAACTATTTAACTATTTAGCATGCATATTACTCTAAAATGAACATTATAAACAGGTGAGAAAATGACTAATGGAGTGTGTATGAAGCTAGGAAGGAATGGGTAGCATGAGAATGCTTTGAGATTCCTTCAAAATCTTGGCATAACAACACTACTATTCAAAATTTGAGGCTTATTATGAGCTCTAAATCCCTTCAATTTATAGAGGAATGGGA
>MU227200.1:2255635-2269153 GCA_018584345.1 Thuja plicata | reverse complement strand
AAAATCTTGGCATAACAACACTACTATTCAAAATTTGAGGCTTATTATGAGCTCTAAATCCCTTCAATTTATAGAGGAATGGGAGAGAGAGAGAGGGGAGACAAGGTTCATTAATGGAGCCCCTAAGCTCATTAATAAGGTGTAAGAGCCATTATTTCCTTAGGGATTAATAAGGGATGGGCAAGAGAGAATATCCATTAATGGGTCATTAATGAATCTCATTTAAGAGGCATGGGGGAGTGTAAGACTCAACTTGGCAAGTTGGTCCTTTAGGAAAGTCATGCTTGAGAAAGTTGACTTTCTCAAGTGGGTTGAGTTGTTAATCATTCCCTAATGGAATGTGACAACATTAGGAGGTGGTTTAGGATAGAATTTAGAATTAGGATTAGATTAGCAAGGGGGGAATAGGTTGAGATGGGTTAGAACCCAGGGTATAAGTGGTTGAGATAGGTTAGGTTGGAGTTTAAGGGAATATAAATGAAATGAATTAAACTTATTTAATTCATTCAAAAATAGGATATCAATTATTTAAGCATTTTATTTCTTTTTAATAATTAAGGGGACTATAGCCATTTTAATTAAATTAAATAGGCTAGGGGAATGGGTTGTTTGCAAGTGAACAATTAAATTAGGGGTTTATTTAATTCCTTTATAATTAAATACTATAGCCATGTTTGAATTTGATTTGATTTAATTGGTTTGAATTGATTTGAATTGTATGGCTATAATAGTTAATATAATTTAGTGATAAAAATCACCTAGGACATTAAATTTGATTTAAAAAGAATTATGCTAAAGTAATATTGTCATGACATAATTGGGGGTATGATCACACTTAGGGAAAATAGGGTCTATAGTCAGAACAGACCAAATTCAGGTGGTTACATTTGCCCCTCTTTGAATTGATGTGCGAGCAGCACATTGATTCAAAGAAATTTTTTGATTTTGACTTCAGAAAGATTGAGAATTCCGTTCTTAGTTGTCGAACAAAATTTTGATGATATCAGTCTCGCACTTGATCGAACTAAACTGATAGAAATTGATTTTGAACTTGATTGTCATCCAAAGATCAATAAAAGATTCTAAAGATACCAATTCTAAACTTGGTTGTCATCCAAAGATTGGTAATACTAATTCTGAACTTGGTTGTCATCCAAAAACCCAGTATGAAGATGTCAGGAGCTTTAATAAGAATATTTTAAAATAAGGAAACACAAGATATCCAGCTTATGAGAGCCAAAGCTTTCTATCCAATAGTTGCAACTTTAGTCAAGGAAACTATCATGCCCTTAGTTGTTTGATAACAAAGTCATTTTAATGTTGTTTTGAGAAAAAATTTAATTGATGATAGTGTGATCATGCCCCCTTGGGAACAAAATCAAAGGAAAAGAATAAAATCCCTCAGTTGAAATGACGTATCACTTGTAGGGGTTGGGCTGGGCCAGAAAGAACAATTTGGAAGAAGGAAAAGAAGATGTGTTTAAGAGTAAACACAACTGTACCAAGTTAATCACGTTAGAATATGAGTTCAATTTTGTTCCCAATAGATCAGAGATTTTGGGAAGCATGGGTATGTAAATATCTTGGATTTCAGATGAATTAAAAATAGAAAGAAGTTTGAGCTCAAATCCTTATGTTGTTCTTTCAAAAATGCATCATGCAATCTCTAAATGCAGCTACATGCAGACTCTTAGGACTTGTCACTGATATGCAAATGTATAGCTTTTATCATCATTGGGTACTTTTCGGAATGGATACCACCAGATAGTACAACCATCACTAATACCCATTGATATTATGAAAGTATGAATACTATATTTTATTGGAATGTCAGAAATAGACTTAGGCATCAAGGCATAGAAGCCAGGATAGCAAAATAGTCACCTTCCTTTTAATATACCAGATTCTATGTAAGGCAAGATATTGAACCCACAATGACCTTGAAAATTCATATCCTTGGGTACATTATGATTCGTATACCTTAGTGAGAATATGGATCAGAAAATAGACAAGGAAATTGTTTTAACAAAGATCAAGATAACAAACAAAGATCAAGATATATGCGGCTATCCACCCATAGTGGCAGCTCTTACCATAAACATCCAAGTTAGGTGAAATTTATAGGATCATGTGAAACAATCACCATATGCAAAAAAAAAACCAAGAAAACATTATGCCCCCTATCCTTGTGACTCTTTGTCTTTGCGCAGATGTTATTGAGTAACTAAGAAGACATAATAAATCATCAATTATGAATCAATCAAATAAAATTTATAATTACTTAGATGCCCCTAGTTGAAAACATCATCAGGACATGAAAGAATCATAATCAAACCAATATCAAACTGTGTGTTTAAGTAGTACTTGTTCATTCATATGTCAAACACAGTGAAGATTCATCAATTAGAAAATTGGAATAAGCAATATGGTGTTTTATGTCTGTGCATTGATAGGATAATCTATTCATGTTTGTGATCCAATATAGCCTTGTAGGAACTATGTTAATGTCAATGTCATGTCTGGATATGTGATGTTTGAAAAGACACCCTTGTTTTGAAAAAGTGACATCGTTTTGCGTGTATCAAGAAAAATTATGTTTGTGAGGCAAACCATCCTAGAGAAACCTAGCCACTGCAACCTACTATGCCAGCAAAGATTCCCCCAGTGTAGAATGACTTATTCCTAAGATGTAAATGTAGACAAATCCAAAGCCAGGATAAGATAGCCATTTAGGAAAACAAAGTCAACGTGTGAGCACATTTAAAATTATGAAGGCCTAGTATTAGTAGTGCATTGATAGATGGAGTACAGAACACAAGTGACACTTGATTTCTAGGTTTTCACCACTTGGCAAGATTCTTTTTCTTTCTTTTTGCTACCAAGATGCCCATTTTACCAGGTTGCCATCAAGGCACTTTTCTCTTTTTCAATTGTTTTGCTATTTTTTCTTTTTTTGAATGTTTTTGTAGTATCAAGGCACCTGTTTACCAGGCTTTCACTAAGAATACCCTTTCAGTAGGACCTTTTCCATTATTTTTGGATTTCTTCAGGATCAATTTTCTTAATATTTTTGGTATTTTGTGAGACCTTTTTACTATACAGGCTCTGCTAGCCAAACATCAAGCATAGAACTACTTCAAATGTAGAGTTTTGATAGGATCTGGAAGAACATCTCCCTTAGGTGTAGCCAGTTGATAAGTTCCAGTCCCAAAAGTGGCAGAGATAACATAAGGTCCCAGCCAGTTAGGTTCAAATTTTCCTTTCTGCTCTCTATTAGGCTGGTTCTTAGGATTCTCTTTGAGGATGAGATCTCCCACTTCAAATCTATGTGGTTTGACCTTCTTATTGTAGCCTTTGGACATACGTGCTTGGTACACTTTGAGGTGATCAAACACTTGTTGTCTGTGCTCATCTAGTAGATCTAAAGAATTTACCCGATCAATGCGGTACTGCTCATTGGTAACAAGACCTTGTAAAGATATCTCTAAAGATGGGATCTCAACCTCAATAGGTAATACTGCTTTAGCGCCATAGACTAAAGAAAATGGCATGGCTCTAGTTGGCATTTTGATGCTTGTTTTGTAGGCCCATAGTGCCAGATTCAGTTGTAGCTGCCAGTTTATGCCAGACTTACTTATAGTTCTGTGTAGAATCTTGAGAATATTTTTGTTCGATGCCTCAACCTGTCCATTACCTTGAGGGTAATAGATTGAGGAGCAATTTTGATTAATATGGAACTGTTCACAAAGGTCATCAATGTCTTGATTTTTAAAATTGGCCCCCATTGTTTGTTACAATTGAAGAGGGTATCCCGTATCTACAAATAATGTACTTTAGAATGAAGATAGCCACCTGTTTGCTAGTGGCTTTGATTAGCGGAATGACTTCAACCCACTTTTTTAAATACTCAGTGGCTGTAATGATGAATTTGTGTCCATTTGAAGAGTTGGGATATATTTGTCCAACCAAGTCAAAGGCCCATTGCTGAAATGGCCAATGTGTTATGAAAGGTATAAGTTCTTTGGCAGGAGCATGAATAAGATTTCCATGTGTTTGGCATTTAAGACATGCTTTAGAAAATTGAATAGCATCTTTCTCCATGGTAGGCCAGTAATAGCCTACTCTGAGCAGTTTATTTTCTAATGAAAATCCGTTCGAGTGTGATCCACATACACCTTCATGGACTTATTTTAATGCTAGATTAGAATCTTCAAGTTCTAAACACCTAAGAAGTGTACCATCAAGACCTCATCGATATAGATTGTTAGTTATGAGGACATAATGTGATGTTGTCCTAATTAGGGACATTTTCTCATTTATGGATAGATTGTTAGGGATGGTTTGATCAGAAAGGTAAGCAATGATACTGGCATACCAAGATTGGTCTCGGGCATTCAAAGCACAGATTACTTGGTATTCAGGAGTATCAAAGGTAGGATAGGATAGTTCTTCCACCAAGAATTCATAGAGGAATTGATGTTCTTGTAGTTGCAACATGGATGCAAAGGTAGCCATAGCATTTGCAGCTTTGTTCTCTGATCTTGGTATCTGCTAGAAGGTAACGAAGATAAAGTATTTCTTCAGGTCATCAACTAGTTGCTTGTAGGGAATTAACTTCTCATCTTTCATTTGATACTCTCCATTGACCTTATTGATAATTAGTTTGGAGTCACCATACACATGTAACTCTACAATTTTCCACTCTATAGCTAGCTTAAGACCATTTGCCAATGCTTCATATTATAAAATATTGTTGGTGCATGGAAACATCAATTTGTAAGATTTGGGAATCTTGTAACCTTGAGGAGTTATGAATAGGACCCCTGCTCTAGAGCCTTGTTGAGTAAATGAACTGTCAAAGTACATCTTCCATGGATATTCAGTTAGATGCATGATTGTTTCATTAGGGAATTCAATTGTTAAAGGTTCATCATCTTGGAGTGGTGACTCAACCAATTGATCTACAAGGACCTGTCCTTTGATAGCTCTCCATTCTAGATATTCAATGTCAAACTCACTTAAAATCAGGACCCATTTTGCCAAACGTCCTGTCAACGCTGTCCTACTTAGGAGATATTTTAGAGGATTGATCTTAGAAATGAGCCTCATTGTATGAGAGAGCATGTAGTGCCTCGATTTTTGTGATGCAAAGATGATTGCTAAGCATACTTTTTCAATAATGCTATAATTGAGCTCATAGGTGACTAATGTTCTACTAATGCAGTAGATAGCTCTTTCTTTTTTTGTCTTGTCTTCTTGTGCTAAAAATACTCATAAGGATGTAGCTGTAGCTGAAATGTAGAGTAGTAGGGGCTTTCCATGAATAGGCACCATAAGAATAGGAGGAGTAGCTAGGTATCCTTTTAATTCCCTAAAGTTTGCTTCATAGTGTTCATACCATTTGAAGGTAACCCCTTTATGTTGTAATTTTGTAAAGGGTTCTGCCCTATTTGCAAGTTGGGACATGAATATCTTGATGGACTAGAGTCTTCCTTGTAATGTCCTCATTTGGTTGATGTTGCATGGAGGAGCCATCTCTAGAATAGATTTAACTTTAGCGAGGTCTACCTCAATTCCTTTTGTTGAAATAATGAATCCTAGGAGCTTCCCTAATTGTACCCCAAAGGCACATTTCTTTGGGTTGAGCCTAAGTTGGAACTATTCCATTCGATCTAATATCTTTCTTAGGTCAGCAATGTGAGTACCTCTTTCTTTGGATTTAGCCAATGTGTCATCCACATAGTCCTCCATGTTCTTGTGCATCATGTCATGGAATATAGTTGTCATGGCTCTTTGATATGTTGCACCAGCATTCTTTAGCCCAAATGGCATGATGTTCTAGCAAAATGTGCCCCATGCACATGTGAATGCAGTTTTCTCTTAATCCTTAGGGGAAATTTTGATTTGATTATAGCCTGAGAATCCATCCATTAAAGAATACATATGGTAGCCTATTGTGAGGTCTATAATCATGTCAAATTTAGGTAGAGGGAAGTCATCCTTCGGACATGCTTTGTTTAGGTCTCTGAAGTCCATATAGATCCTGATAGATTTATCCATTTTAGATATAGGGACCACATTGGAGATCCATCCTGCATAGGCAATGACTATAATAAATCCAGCCTTTAGTAACTTCTCTAGCTCTACTTTTACCAATAATGCAACATGAGGATGCATCTTTCTAAGTTTTTGTTTCATGGTCTTGATCCCGAGAGCTATAGATAAGTGGTGCATGATTAGATTAGGATCTATCCCTGGCATATCAGTATAAGACCATGCAAAGTTGATCTTTTTCTCTTTCAATAACTCTGTGAACTGTGTCTTCTCCTCTTCTGATGAAGATTGTGCAAGGTGGACTATTTGAGGATTTTCAATAGTGCCCAAATTTACTGGCTGTGTTGGTTCAATCAGTATTGAAGACCTTTCCTTAAAGTGTTTAGGGAGGATATCAAGAGTCTCATCCTTTGGCACCTCTGAGAGGTTTTCACCATCAGATACATCTTTTTTCTTTACTATTTTGGGATTTGATACTGCCACAAAGTGGTTTTCACCATCAGTCTACTTTTTCCTTTTATTTTTTAGTTTTTGACTGAGAAACCTGATATCCTCCTGTGACATGTTCTCACTCCTTGCATTGGTGGAAGAAGGGTAAGGTTCACAAGCATTGAGGTAACAAGCTAGGGTGTGGTCATTGGGAAAGTCTAGGATAGGATTAGGATCTATTTTAGTCCAATCAATTAGGTCTAGATGTACCAATGTTAGGTAGTCAGTGTCTAGGAAGGAAAACATTACGCTAGCATCAAGACCATTGACCGACATGACGTGATCTGTTAAGTTAATTTCTTTGATATTTAGATCAATAAGAGTGAGGTCATCGTTAAAAGGGTCATTGTCAATTATATGCAGACCAAACTCTAGTGACTCATCTGTAGAAATCTCATCATCATCTCTTTGTAAAAGGAGGCTTCTTTCTTGTAGCCTATAAAATTCTTCTAGACTTATGTATTCATCAGTTTCCTCATCAATAATTTGGGGAAGGAACTCCTCTTTTGCTTCAAGATTATCAGTGTCATTGGGAGTAGTGTTATATTTCTTACAAGGAGCTAAAGGTGCCACAAACATGTGAATTGTATCTATTCCAATATCTTCAGTGATGATAGATAGCTTATCCCATTCATAGTCTTGAGATTCTGTGACCTGATCATCGGATCTGTTTAAGTACTCAACAATAGTTATTTGATGCACCCGGTTAGCTACCTGTGGATCAAAATGTGGTAGATCAAGGATATGTGAAATAGTGACCAATTTCCCCCAGTTAGGATGTAAATCTTATTGTCGGGGTGTCTCTTGAGTAATTGTTGCTATGGTGTCTCCTACCTCTTGAATGGGAGGTTGTGCTAGTAAAGGAGTGTGAAGATCTTGTGGTACCTCAAAGCTGGGTACATAGCATTCTCCTTGGTAGTTGGGATCCTCTATGCCAACATGTAATAATATTTCATAGGACCACTACTCTAGTTCATCTGTTTCATCACTCCCTTTATCTAAGTGTGGACTCTCCTTTCAAGCGGCTTTATCAATTTTTGCTTTAAAACTCAGTCCTATTTTATCTCTGGTGTTTTAGAATTCCATGGGTATAGGTTCAATAACCCTCATCCTATGTCATTTAGAGGTCCCTTTCCTTTGTATCCCATCTATGTGAGGAAATCATATCCCTTTCCATACTGTTCTGGGGATATCTTTACATGTTTGACCTCAGATTCCACCGGTTCTCCTTTGTAAAGCCAGTCCAAGACTGCTTGTTCTTCTGTGTTATCTGAAGAAGATGTGGATGCATTTACCATGCTAGTTTCTTTGTGTACTTCTGGCTCCTTGGATGCTATAGGTGTGAATTTTGAAGAAGGTTTTTCATAGGATCTTGGTGACACCAGAAGTTCTGTCAATGAGGGAGTCAGGTCTAGCTTGTATTCGCCCATACTTGTTTCTTCAAGTTTCAAGGTTTTGCTAAAACTCTTCATAACCATGTCCTTGGTAGTTTTAGGAGTGACTGCATCCATAGCCTCTTTGTTGTGCTGGATCATGCTACCTGCTTTGATATTATTACAAGTGTAGTTAGCATTTGCTGCAATTGTCACTTCCACCCCATTATGTGCAAATTTTATGCATTGGTGGTAAGTGGATGGTACAGCTCACATTTCATGAATCCATGGTCTTCCCAAAAATATATTGTAGGCCAGGGGTAGATCCAGAACTTGAAATATGATGTTCCTCTCAATCAATCCAACTCTGATAGGTAGAACAATAAGACCTTTGGAAGATCTTTCTTCCTCATCACAAGCTTTGATGGTTATCTTGCTTCTAGAGTCAATTGTTTTCTCTGAGAGACCCAGTCTCTTGATTAGATCAAGTGTATAGATATTCAACCCTACGCCTCCATCTATCAACACATGTCTAACATGGGATTTATGAATAAGGACTTCAATATGGAGAGGTTGATTATGTGGATGTGTCAATGACTTATCATCCTCTTCAGAAAAGGAGAGGTAATGTGGCACTGAGATGTGATTGACCATCGCTTGGAATTTGTCTATATCAATATCCTTTGGAATTGTAACCACATGTTTTGCTACTAATTTAGGGATAGTTACGATAGGAACCTTGGATGTCAATGTCATTTTTGGAGGTCCTTTGATTGTGACCTGTGCTTGGCTCCATGTTACGACATTCGAGTGGAATGAGACACCTTTGATTGTGACCATATTGATGGATTTAGTATTAATGTCTAGCATATTGATCACATTGTCATTTTTGGAATAGGTGTAGTTTACCTCATTACTCTTCCCTTTAGATGTTTCTCCTTCATCATAATTAGGAAAGGGTTTGTTGAATGTTGTATGATCCTCATTAGTAGTGTGTCTATCTACTTTGATCTTACCTCCTTTGATGAGGTCTTGGATGACATGTTTAAGCTTGAGGCAATTATTAGTCTTCTGTCCCTTGCTTTTGTGGAAGACACAATAGGAATTATCATCCCACCACCTAGGCTTGACCATTGGTTCCCATGGTTTGGAATCTAGGATAGTTAGGACTTTTTTATCCAATAGGGTTTTCAAAATAGTCTCAAGAGGCTCTCCCAAAGGAGTGAAATTTCTTTGAGGTTTTGACATCCATGTTTGACTCTTTCCATTATCATTATTGGCTTTGGGTATGGGAGTTGTTACCTTAGCCTCCATGCTTTCTTGCATGCTATTAGTTAGATTGAATACCTTGGGTTTAGAATTAATGTTAGAGGCATCAACCACTCTATCATTAACAACATTCTTGTTTTGTTTCCACCATTTAGGGTTGGAGGTGGAGTTGTTGGTTTTGCTTTCATTTTGAAGGGTGATCTCTCCCCTTTTGACCATGACTTCCTCAATACGAAGGGCATTTTTAATCATTCTGTTGAAGCTTGGTGAGTCTTTCATTTGTAATGCATAGTTTAATTTAGGCACCAATTTATTAACGAAGATCTCCATCTTCTCTGATTCAGGAATGGCCCTCGAATATCATGCAAAAATCTTCCTCCACCTTTGTAGGAAGTGTGTAAATGATTCACCAGTTCTCTATTTGATATTACATAGGTCCATCATAGTCACATCATGTTGGATGTTGTAGGAATAATGTTGGATGAATCGTTGGATCAACTCTTTGAATGTCTTAACCTTAGGGTTTAGTTTTGAGAACAATTCCATGGCATTCCCCCCTAGGCTTCCTAGAAATAGTCGCATGAGATATGTAGGTTTGTGCATATATTCTATGCTTAGAGCACAGAATTCCCTCACATGGTCATGTGGGTTAGTTTCTCCCGTGTACTTTTCATATTTTGGTCTTGCCACGTTGGGAGGAAATGGAACCATAGTGATACTCTTGTCAAAAGGAAATGGACAAATGGTGTCCAAAGAGTATTTTGTCTTGGGTTTCTCTTTCTCCTATTTGAGGTTTGTGAGCTCTATTTGCATCAAATTGAGTTGTTTGGTGAGAATAGATATAGGATTTGGTACCTATTTTTCCTTGAGTTGTTCTACATCGTAATCTTTAGGCAATTTGACACCCATGGAAGCTAAATGAAGGAAGTATTTTTATTTATCCTCATCAATCATCCTTTCCATTATCTGGTGGAACCTCTTTCTTTGTTTGAGTTTTTCATATTTTTCTTTAGTGATTTCATCCTCACTGCCAGATTCAAATAGAGGACATTCAAACTTGGGTTCTTCTTCTTCATCAGTATCTTCGGGATTTTGGTGTTTTCCATTGTTATATTCCTCAAAAGCCTCACTCCATCTGCGAGTGTCGCTATCCATTTGCAGGGAATCTAGATCGAGTAGGGAACTACAAGAAGTTTCTCCTTGAAAGTGTGGTGTCTTAGGAGGCACTTTTGATCCTTTAGATGTGTACTTGTTGTGTCTTGTGTTAACCCTGAAGTTGTTTCTCATCTTTGTCAATGTTTCCCAATGGTGCAAGTGAGAGTTTCAAACCATTCAAGTGGGTGTGTCTAGGTAAAAGTAACTATTTTTTGTTGGTGAATGTAAATGATTCTAGTGTCAGAGGGTTAGAATTCCTTGATAGTGAGCTGGGAACCAAGTTGTTGGTAGAAAGTGGGTAGACCACACGTATTGAACCGATCATGAAAGACTGACTAAGCATGCAAGGTAGACATTCAAAAGAGTTTTGAAATTTCAATAGGGAGACCAAAAAAGACAATAGGAACTAGCTAAAGAGCCAAAAGGGTATCCTAAATAGCCAAGATTTTCTAAGAAACTATCTTGTAAAGGCTCTCTGTCCTGGATGTGAGCTCCTAGATGCAAGCCTCTGATGACACCAGATGCGAGCCTAAATCCTAGATGCAACTATGTGCTGACCAAATGCAAGCTAGCATATGGGATGCGATCTTAAATACCATATTCAATACAAAGTATACATGATGCAATTTTATGATGCCTTTGTCAGTTTTGCAAGTTTTGAAATTTGCATTTTTGGGAGCTCGTGCAGTTTGTCTGATCTATGATCATTTTTGGAGACTTGTCAGTGAGTAGAAAACACATGTATCTGTAGGTTTAATATTGTTTCTTGTTTGAATGATCTTATCTTTTTAGTGATTTTCAAGCACGTCAAACAGATTTTCATTTTTAAGAGGGTGAAACAGACACTCATCTTTTCCTATTCTCTAGGTGGAGGATGAAAATCTTTGCTCGTTGACTCAGGTACACACTCAAATTCTAAACAGAATACAGCCATCACCAAGCACGTAATGCCTCCAGTCATGATGTTGTATTAGCCAACTTCAAATGCAAGTGAGGGCACAATATGATGAGTGTCTTGGGGCAATTACTTTTTACCTTGCACAAAGATTATCATCCTTTCAAGGGTGAATCAGGAATTCTTTCTATTGAAGTTGTTGTAGATTATTGGGTAATCCATTTGAAACTGTCCCCCATAGAATTGCACAAGGAAAAATTCAGGCGTATAGCCCTATGAGTACCTGAACATATGTAGTCTTGCAAGCAATATTTAAGTGGCTCCACTCTACATACACCCAAGCATGTTCAAGGAATGATGTCAAAATTCCATGAAAAAAACCGGCTCCATCTTCTGAGGCTTTAGCCTATGAGGAAGCAACTATTTATAGTGAGTTGGAAGGGTTGGCGTAAAACCTGTCCTCACTTGGGTTGTTCCCAGGAGATTTTTTTCTCAACTGGTAGGCCCTCTACTGTTAAATAAATGTACAAAGGATTGGTGAGCTTTGGATGTCTGGATTTCTGATTCTTCCAAAGAAGAAGAGCATACTCTCCTAATCTAAGTTGTTTTCTCCCAAAACATGTAAAGCAATGTTCATTCCTTTAAGCTATGTTGAGCTTGATTTAGTTTGTTCCTATTTTAATGAAAACAAGGTTGCTTAAAATTAGACTTGCCTTGTTCAATTAACCACAATTTTAGATGAGTTGCTTGTTCAATTTTTGTGTCCCAAAAATGAATTAAACAGTTGAGCTTGTTCTTTGACCCACAAGATTTAGTGATTTGTGTTGTTCATTTACTGATCCCAAAAGAATTATAAGATTTGTTTGCTTGTTCAGTTAACCCCAAATTCTGTTCAACCCATAAACTGATGTATGAGTTTCTAATTTTCCTCAAGAGGAAAAGAGCATAGTCCTCTAGTCAGTTTAGTGATAGATTGGAAAATGTATCTTAGTTTTGAAAGTAAGTAAAATAGAGGTCAAGATGGGGGTTGGGAAACCTAAAAAACTGAGTTAGTTTGTTATGTAGCAACTCCCATGAAAATCTGTCAATGTTAACCTGCAAACAATCGTTAAGCTATCCAAAAGATCAAAGAAATTAGACAAACAAATGTTAATGGTTAAGAAATGTAGTTCACTAAAATCTTCACCATATGTGATCTAGAAAGATAGAAAATGACATAAAACCAAATGTGATCTTCTTTACCAGATGTGATTACATGCTCCCCAAATGCGATGCTAAACCAAAAATGATCCGGGAAATCTCGGATGTGAGCCTCGTTTACTACGGTGTGAGGGCGTATTTCGGATGCGATCCTGAATGGTCAAAAATGACCCTGTAACAGAATTTTGGGCATGCAAATTAGTGAAAAAGTGATATTAAATGAGGCCAACTTGAAAATACTACCCCACGGTGGGTGCCAAAAATGTGTGTGTATATTTGTGCACCTATTATCTGCAACAGAACACTTCAATAAGTCATTCTGTTAGTGAGAAACAAGGGTTAATAAGCATATAAACCATAACATCGACTTATTACTTTGTAACTAGGATGAGTGTAGAAAATAACATAGTAGCCCTAAGATTATGCTAATACCAGTGACATAAACAACCTAGCATGAAAGATTTAGTTTAAAAACAACTATTTAACTATTTAGCATGCATATTACTCTAAAATGGACATTATAAACATGTGAGAAAATGACTAATGGAGTGTGTATGAAACTAGGAAGGAATGGGTAGCATGAGAATGCTTTGAGATTCCTTCAAAATCTTGGCATAACAACACTACTATTCAAAATTTGAGGCTTATTATGAGCTCTAAATCCCTTCAATTTATAGAGGAATGGGAGAGAGAGAGGGGAGACAAGGTTCATTAATGGAGCCCCTAAGCTCATTAATAAGGTGTAAGAGACATTAATGCCCTAGGCATTAATGAGGGATGGGAAAGAGAGAATATCCATTAATAGGTCATTAATGAATCTCATTTAAGAGGCATGGGGGAGTGTAAGACTCAACTTGGCAAGTTGGACCTTTAGGAAAGTCATGCTTGAGAAAGTTGACTTTCTCAAGTGGGTTGAGTTTTTAATCATTCCCTAATGGAATCTGACAACGTTAGGAGGTTTATTTAATTCCTTTATAATTAAATACTATAGCCATGTTTGAATTTGATTTGATTTAATTGGTTTGAATTGATTTGAATTGTATGGCTATAATAGTTAATATAATTTAGTGATAAAAATCACCT
>MU227200.1:2171222-2214417 GCA_018584345.1 Thuja plicata | reverse complement strand
TTGGAGAACTAGTAACCAACCATATGTGTACATTGTAAAGCCAATTTTGAATCTAATGAAGAGATTCAAACCTTTTTGTTAAGTGATTTAATTTGTGACCGTAAATTTGTATGTATGTGTTAGGTGTTTTAATTGTGCAATAAGTGACATGTCAATTTTGTATTATGTTATTTTATAGTGTCACTTGACACTTGTTATGTGTTTATGTAATGACATGTCTACTAATGTTGGCAATGTAACTCAATTAGATTATTTAAATTTAAATTTTGTTCTAGTCACTTTTAGAGGCCAAAAAGTGCTCCTAAGGATAAATTTCAACAAAATCTAAGTACCTTAGTGATAGGGGTATGGGTTAGGAAAATTTCTAACACTTCTAGAACCCACTAGTGGCCTTGGTAACCCTCTTAATAACCCATTACTCACATCTTGTGAAAATGGAGTGAGTCTTGACCTTTTTCCCAAACCCACACTTCTTTTCAATCTTGCATTTATGATAGGGGACATAAGACATCTAAATGACTTAGGGGTCAATTCTCCAATTAATGTTGTTGGATGAGTAGGATTTGGAGACCTTTTTAGAGGCCCTTTATAGAGTTAGAGAGTGTTCACCCACTCTCTATTTTTAGAGACATTAGGGTTTTGGATTGAAGGAAGCAAAAGGGATTGGGCTCTTCTCAAACCTTATTTTACCATAACACTTGTGAAGGTTGGTCTCCACCATTTCCATGGAATTTTTTGCTTGTTTTGATGCAAATGGATTAGCATTTATTTAATTTTCTTGCATATGTGATTTTATGTATTTTGTGTTGTTGTAATGTAAGGGAATAGGATTTTGGGTTTGATTTCATATTTATGGTGTTTATCTTTGTTTGAATGAGGGAGTTTTGTGAAGGGTGTAATGGCATTACTCACCCTTGGATAGGAAAGAAGTGACCATGTATGGGGGAAGGGGTTACTTGGACTCCATAAAAGAGTAGAGTCTCTTCTCATGGAGAGAAGAGGGGAAAAATGTAAGATATATGGGCACTAATATGCCAATGATATTAATCTTGATTTGGGGGAGATAAGGAGGAGAATATATGGAAGATTGTATGTGGATTTTAGCCTTGGAAAGACATGCTTATTGTTTGTATTTCATTTGGAAATGTACTACATAGAATTCCACCTTCACCCTTATTTTGGATTCAAGATGAATCCAATTGTGCAAGCCTTGGATGGGTGTATCTTATTGTTGTTTTTTTTGTGTTGCATGAATGGTGTGAATGTCACCCATTGGTTACTGATTCTACTAGCTCAGGGGTGGTCTCCTTGAGACCTAGGATGGGAGGTGAGCTCTCCATGGTTTGTTTTAAGTTTTCTTTTATAAATTTTGGATTTACTTTTGATGGTGCCATTATCGATTTGGAGTATGGAAGTTTTCTTGATGTTATAGTGTTGGAGACTTCTCCATTGTTGTATCACTTTTTGTATTGTGCATCCATATTGAAGATGGATTTTGTATAAGATGGATTAATGTTGTAGACTCCAATGATGTATATGAACATGTATTCATTGTGTGTTCAAATTTTATGAATTGAAATTATAAAATGTCTTCAATTGTCTTATCTTTCAAAATTTCAAGTTAAAATTCTCTTTAATTCCTCTTGACAATCTTAGTTATAAACAATATGATCAAGATACCTTAAACTAGATATTGCAACCTCAAAACATATTAAAAAAACTCATGTTAACAAAGGATTTAAATCAAATAGTGACACTAAATAAATAATTACCTATTACCAATGCCTTGTAAATGATTCACTCATTGTAATGCCTAAATAAAAATATGTTAAATACATTCAACTTCAACAATGCCATAATAAATGAAATGCATTGAAAAAAAAAAGGAATGGCAAAACACCACTTTCAGATTTTTAAGAGAGAAAAATGCTCTCTGAAATTTGTATGGGAAATGACTTATTCCCTTCTATCACAGAGAATATTTCATTCTCTTACTTAGTAAGGGGGTTAGAATACTAATCCCCCCCTTAATCCCTCTTGATTTGTGAAACCTTTGTTAATAAAACTAATTAAAAAAAAAAGCACATATTATAACATGCACCTTATTAACCTTTTTACTTAGGGGGGCCCACACCCATTTTATTCCCCACATGGGCGTGGGATTTGACCTGCCCTTAGGTTTAAATTCTTAAAAAAAAAATATATAGAAAATAATGAAATCACTTACCTTGCATAGTTAATGGGAAAGCTGTCCCATTTGGGTCGTCATTTCTCCTTGGGTTTAGAGTCATCCACCATGACAAGGCACCCATATCCTCTGCCATATGTATCATGCCTTGTCTTGGTCTACTTTTTCAAAAAAAACTTGTTTACCTTTACACTTTGTCAAGGTTAATGTTTTGGTGGGCCCCAAACTTAATGTTTCAAACATGCACTTTACTCCTCCCCTTGGAATTCAAATTTCTTCATGCAGCCAAGTTTTGTCACTTGTCACATCACCTCACCCACTTGGCAAGTGGTCCATGAGCTAGGGGAATGGGGTGAGGGGATAGCTAGATAGGTTGGTAGGATAGGTTAGTAGGTAGGTTAGTAGTGTTAAGTTAGTTTAGGAGTTATTAATAGATTTTAGTTAAAATTAAATTTATTGTTAGTTGTTTCTTTTTAAAATTTTAGTAATGACAAATTGAATTATGTTTTATGTGTTTGGTTTTTATGGTAGAATTTAATAGTTTTTTATTATTATTAATGGATTATGTTGCATATAGAAATAAGTTTTTTAAGTATAGTTACGGGTTATGATATAAATCATTCTTGGTAATTAATTTAGTTATTATTTATTTAAATAATGTGTGTGTAATTAAAATTTAAGATTTTCTTTTCGAATAAAAAAGAGTGAATTAGAATGTCATTATTGTAGTTATCAATTAGTCATAAAATTATGTCAATTCTTAGTAAATTTAAATGCATCTTTTCATATTAACATTAGATAAGATTGTTGTCTTGTGCGAACTTTATTTTTAATTATGTTAGGAAAATCTAATGGGGATAGGATAATGAAATTTGGGTTTCATTTAGGAATTTACGGATATCAAATGTGGTTAATTAAATTTATTATTAATATTAAGGTTGATAGGTTATCTAAAAAGGTTTTTTATTTAGTCAACTAGGTCGTGCCCTAGGACCATGTTTAAAGATACATTGAATGACGTAAATAACTAAATGATGATAGTGTAATACGTATTAGATCTAAACAGATCATGTTACCATTAGGATTGAGGATTCAAGTAATGCTAGGTCAACTAAACTTACTTATATACTTAACAAAAGTTTTACGATCTTAATGCTACTCCTTGTGTAAACATAAAACTAGAGTTTAATCAACCTAACCCTAGTGCTCTTGTTGTGCTAAACTGTAGGGTCTCTATCCATATAACGAGTTGGAATTATCGACTCTGCATCTGCCTTTGTTGTGATCCAAACTCAATCTAAGTCTTGACCTTGCAACTTGAAAACTAACCACATCTTGTCGTCACCTTTCCGCAATGTATTTTGCACTTATGGTGTCATCATCGTTGTTTGTATTGTTTTAAAAAAAATTATCTGTGTGTTTTTGCCCTATTTTTTGGCATGACATTAGACACCTGCAACTTAGCATTTTCACATACCCATCCTAAAGGATATGGTTTTGAATTAGACTTAGTTTCAAGTCCCAATGTCTTAACAACTTCTTTAGAAATAAGATTATCTTGTGAACCACTATCAAAAAGTGTACCAATTTTTGTATGTTTTGAGATGACTCTAATATGAAGTAGCTCACTTCATTTCCTTTCATCATGCATAGTTTCATATTTTGAAGAATGGGTACTATAGATAGAACTAGAAATATAAGAAATACCTTGTAAACCCATGTTCATGATCTTGGTTTCATCACCTGAATCTAATCCAAGATCTTGTTGGATTGTAGCAGTGGTTTTCTTATCACCCCTCTTGTTCCCAAACCTTTTTGGCTTGAGTTCCTGATGAAGAATCCAACACTTGGCCTCCTCATGTCCTTCCTTTTTGCAATGTGAATATGTGGGATTCGCGCTTTCTTTATTTATCATAGTTACTCTTTTGACATTTCCCTTTCCTTTGTGCTTTCTTGTGGCTGTTGGATCTGGCTTCTTAGAGAAGTTCTCATGGACATTCTTTCCTCTTGACTCAATGTGAGTAGCTTGGACACAAACTTCATCAAAATTAGTTGGGTTAAACATGAGAATAGTATGTCTCAAATAAATATGTAACTCACCAATATACTTCAAAAGAGTTTCTTGTGTATACAGAGGAATTCTCAATGTTAATGCCCTCGATCTAAACTCTTGTGTATAATATTACACACTTTGTCCTTTACCTTGTCTTAGATTTTGCCAATCCATTAATGCTTGTTTCATGTATCCTAATGGATAAAATTGGTTCTTTAATGTAGATGTAAATTCATGCCAAGAAGACTGCATTTTACCTTTCATGCAAAGATCTTCTTGAATCTTACTGTCCCACCATATCAATGTAGTACCTCCTATTTGGAGAGTAGCCAATTGAATCTTGGATCCTTCGTCCTTAATGCTTTGAACCCTGTAGTAGACTTCAATCTACTTAATCCAATTATCCAACTTTTCTACATTAAGCTCACCATTATACATTGGCAAATCAAATTTTACATCTAATTTTAACAAAGGTAATTTAAAATCAGCCTTTTCTAAATCCCTTTTCTGAGACAGAGATGAAGGTGGAGAAGAAGATGTAGAGGGAAGAAGAGGACTTGGAAGAGAGTCTCCACCAACTCCTTTGTCCTTAACTTTACTAGTTCCTTCTCCATCTTTCCTTCATTCTTTGTACAACTCTTCCACCATGTCCTTCATGTTGAGAAAAGATTTCTGAAATGCCATATCAAAATCAAGGCTTTCTTCTCCTACATCTGCCATTACTTGTCGTGGAATTGTGCATCTTGTACCAATCTCAGGATTATATTCGTCAAATGATCTTTCTCCACGCTTGAGCTTAGACCTAGTTAGCATTCAACAAAAGTGCTTGAAAATCCTTGATAAACTACTCTGATACCAACTTGATCCAAAATTAGTGCTAAAAACTCTTTTTTTACACTAATTTGAATTTCAACATTTCTTCAATTTTTATATCTACTTTATTGAATAAATAACATTCAATAAGTAATTTAAATATATAAAATTGAGCAAGAATCATAATAACAAATAGACCATACACTGCAAGTTGATAATGAAATTCACCCCTTAAGGGCTACGTCTCCAGGTCTGCTTCAAAGGTGCAACTGATCCATTAATAATTGATGGAAAAATACATCAAATTTCCTTCATACAATAACAACCTGCAAATAATCTTCTGGATTCTTCTAGGAAGATATAAACTCACTTAGAGTTTATACAAATGCTCCCTACAAATAAAAAGGCTATTAAATACCTTTACTTCTCCAAAAATGCTTATACAAATCAATTATGGGCACTTCTCTACCATAAATAGGCATGTATTACAATGACAATACCTAGATCTTATATAGGCAAGGTCACAAGTTCAAGTCTTCTTATTACATTTCATTTTACCTTTTTAAAAAGATATAATTTAAATACATTTTTGCCCAGATTCAAACATGTCTATATGTTTGGTGCAACAGATAAAGCTTATCCTCATATTTATGAGGTTGTTGGTTCAAATCCACAAAAGAGCATCCTTTATTGACTTTTTCCTCTAGCATTGGGCCACGCAATAAAGATAAAGTGTTCCCATTTAATTCCAACGTCCACTTGTGTGGTGCATTGGTAAAGGTGTTTGTTGGGCATGGGGTAGGTTGGGATCAAATCCCACCCAATGCACTTTTTCATTAATTGCAACTTTATCATCAACTTTAAATTTAAATGAGCCAATATACATGCATGTCAAAGCATTTCGAGTAATGGTGAAAACAATAAATTACCTTGAGTAAGTTGTGAGTTCAAATCCCGCTTGCTAGGTTCTTAAATTGAATTACCTTTTGTCCATGTGACATTATTTTACCATGCCATATGTCATCCACATCATTCCACATGTCAATATGTTAGTGTGCCACGTGCAAATGTACCTCTATTATGCATTCATCTTCCAAAGGCCATAACCTTTTCATACGATGTCTGTTTGAATCTGTTCAAAATGCGTTGGAAAGCTCTTGACGAGATCTATAATATGAAGTACCTTTAATCAGTATTTGAAACCTTTTTTTTTCACCATCAATTTAGATTGATTATGGAGGATCCTCGTGGATCATCTCATATCAGAAGATATTTGTGTGGTGGTAGGAACTTGCGAAAATGTGACATGTCTTAAATCGTGAAAAGTTTGGGTTATCTCACTAGGAGATTGCATATTGATTATATTACTTTGTTGGGTTTGAAATGTTACACCTTTTATTTGATCAAATGGTGGTTTTGATTATCCTTGTGATGCTAACATAGGTTGATATTATCTTGTTTCCTTTTAGATGCTTGGGACATTGTGAAAATTGACATGATGTCTAAATGCAAGTAAAAGATTTTTTGGCTTTTCAAGAGACTTTGGAATGAGAATGCAACCTAAGGTATGCAAAGACTTTCTTTGAAATGATGTGCAACACAGGTGATATTAAAATGCAAATGTTTTTGGATTTTTAGAATTTTTGAATGAGCATTTAAAACAATCTAAGGCTTATGCACCTGTATTTTGTGATTTTTTACTTTGAAAAATCTTTGGAAAATGCAAACCTTAGAGTATAACCTTAGGAAATTGAATAGGGACCTTGGCTTAAAAGGGATCAAAGGGAAAAATATAATTGGATAAAAGGGATTAAGTCAACATCATGTTTTCAATAACACAAGGAAAGACTCTAAGATTTGGATTTTTGTGGGATTTTGCAAAGTTTTTGAAAGGTTCTAAGTGCAAAATGAGGACTAATTCCAAGGATGGAAATTGTAAATGCAAAGATACTAATTCAATGCATGCAAAGGTTTAAAAGGGACTGTGATATGAATATGTAGAATTAGGACTACTACGCATTCCACAAGGCTCCAAGATGAATATTTCAAGATTCCATATGTTCACAAAGGCCAATTTATCCTTAACTGCCTCCATGATTTCTTAATACTTTTTGTATTAAACCTATTATCTTGTTTGAAAAAGGAGTAAATCCAATCAAAGGATCATACATGTCATCCATCTCTTTAACTGCAACCAATAAATTTTAGTAAACTACCCTTCTCCTTCTATTCCTCCTGTAACTTCAAATCAAACTAATTTGCAATAACATCCTCAGGGTAATAAAAGACATGCTCCCTCTGAGGCATTCTAATCCTTCTTTTGAACATGTTGAATAAATTCTCTTGATCATTGTATCTTGCAACACTAATTCCTAGATTATAAGGTTCAAATAATTTATCAAAATGTACCCAACCACCTCTCGTTATAAAAAAAAAAAGGAATGGCCATGTAATCAGGGAAGAAAGTACCATTTTTCTTCCCTACCAATTATGTTTCCTCAATCTGGCCAATCTTCCATATCACCTCTGCAAATCCCAACCTCAATGGTACCTCAAAAGGAAATACATGGGGTGTCCCCTCAAATCCATATACTCTTAGGACTGTGTTGACAGGGTATGGTATTACATCACCCCAATTGTGTGAAATGTTGAGTTTTGGCCTTATTTATTTAGGTCTCAAGAACGTATGGAGATCTATAGGAATCCTGATTATATTTTCCATCAATCTAGACGTAAGAGTAGATGCAAAAACAATATTAAAGATCACAAATGTAGCCTCACTTCTGTCTCATGACAGATCCATTGTCTAAATTTGAACTGGCACTTTTTCTCCCCCAATTTTTCTCATCAATTTCATACTCTGAGAAAATAAATTTTCCTACTTAAAAAAAGTCATATGTATTAATAATGAATAGTGTAAAAAATAGCATTGTCCCTTATCTTTCTTCACCAATTGTAACCCCTCATGTACCTTGTATGCTAGATAGGATTCGCAATCATACACATTGGTGAAACCTGGATGTTGTATCTAAATAACCATATGCATAAAACCTGGTGGCATCACACTGCTTGGGTGCTTACCAATTACCTGACACAATGAGGAGAATTTTTCCCTAGCATGCAAGGAGAATTCCTCAATAGGAAAAGGCTCTAATGAACTAGGCCCAATATAATACTTTGAATCCTTAATGCTCACGAGATGATATCTCATCCTTTTGTAATCCTTAGCAATGGCATCCATATCAATTGATTCTAACTGACCTGATGGTTTAGTTCACACAAAAACCTACCTCACTTCATCACTGATGATCCTAACCAAGACCTCACCATTTATATCTATAACAACTCTCAGAACATGATCATATTGGTCTACACTAGCCCTCGGTAAATATACATCCATAAAAACCCTGGGGACCAAAACCCTACCTAAGTTGAATTTCCAGGCATTAGACAATGGGTTTTCTAAATTCCTTTTTCCTATCCAAATTTTGGAAAATTCAAGACCCGTCATTGGAATCTGACCATCTGAAACCATATATGCCTTATCCACTAATCCCTCATCTAGGACTTTCCTAACTAACATCAATTGTCCCTACCATCTATCACTAGTTGAACCCTTTAATTTATCTAAGAAGTCATCATAAATATTCCTCCTTTGATAATTTTCTGTACTGAGTGTGTTCTCACATGAGCCATCTCAAATTTTTACAGAATTTTGAAAAAATGAAAATATAGAAACTAGGGCACGAGGATAAAACTTAAAATTCTTCTCAATTCTATTCAATTACTTATCAACTTCAAGATATCCTATTTCAACAACCCTTCATAAGTCAAAACCCCACAAATGCATATAAAATTTACTAAGATTCACCCTTAAAACAATCAGGATAGCAAGAAAATGAACTTACAACTTTTATGTTCGCAACCCTGATCAATTTCGCTAAGAAAATTATGAATCACTACCTTAGATCACCAGAGTATCAAGAATCACCTCCTTTTGCATTTGTGAATCAAAAATATAATTAACTCTTCTATAAATCACCAGAAACGTAATATAAAATAGTCATTTTTGCCATTAATTCTTCACTCAAATGAGAAAATGGTCTCAAACTGATTTGAAGTGAATTTGAATAACAACCGTTGATTTTCTTGATCGGACGGCACAAAGTGGTCACTCTATTTTTTATCATTGGGATGACCTACACCACACCCCTAGATGAATGGAATTATCTCATGGATTCATGATTGTTATAAAGCCAAACAACTATGATCACGTATCAACGACAACTATCGATCTTCACCGATCTTTATCTTACGATCAACATTGCAGCCCTTTTCCCTTTGACTTAAAAGTCAAGAAAATTTATCTCTTAGAACATAAGATGACCACTCCAATTTTCATGTGAAAAAATATGGTCCCATTAGTATCACAATAGATAACCAACCATAAACCACAATCACAAGAAAGAAAAAATGATAATCCTTTAGTCGCCCAACTTTCTGCCAGGTGTCACCTTCTCACATATTTGTGATCAACTCCAATGGTTACATATTTGATTACGACAATGAAGACAGACAAGAAAACAGGTAACTACTAGTTGAAACATTTATCATCATTGGTTGATAAAAAAATGACCACTGAGCTAATAAAATATGCCAGAATTAACAAAAGGAAAGAACTACGGGGCCGAAAACAAAAAATAATTTAACCTAGTGACTTATAAAGTATGACCTATTACTACGATACTAAAACCCACCAACAAGTAGCACAAAAAGTAAAGAAGGAAAAGAAACATTTAGGGTTTAGAAAAATAAAAAACTTGTAGCAAAAATACTTTAAACCCTAAGACCTTCTGTGAATATAGCAAAGGCACTATAATTACCATTTTTTGCAAAGGAAAAAACAAGTACCACCAGTGGCTCTAGTTGGGGATGCTCATGACTATTGGAATGATGCAAGGACCTCATAAACAAATGGAAGAGAAGACCACTCACAAAATACAAAAACCAGATAGAACAAAAAATAGGGAAACCTATAATACAAAAATATACATCCTAACTACTGCTCATGAAGAAGGACTAATTCAAGAGAAGTAGAGTTTCAAAAAGTATCTATGAACTGGCAATTCAAGAACATTTCTAGCTATTTATATGAGATAATAGGAATCATCTCCCCATTTACTATGAATGACATATGGCCCCACCCAAATTGGATCAAATTTTCCATTTTTACCTTTATCCTCCAATCTAGCATTCCACGCTAGTACAACATCATTAACTTCAAATTTTCTAGGAGTTATCCCCTTGTCATAAATATTCTTGACCTGCAACTAGAGTTTTGAATTCCTATCATGAGATTCTCTTCTAATTATATCTAACTCCATCAGGTCATCCATCTTTAACTGCATTTCATCTTCTATTTCATCATCATATGTTTGAAAAACCTATACAATTCCATCAAATTATTTTGAGGTAACCTGGCTTGTATCCCATACACCAAGTCAAAAGGATCACATCCAATAGCCTTCCTTACAGTTACCTGATCTGCCCAAACAACCAGTGCAAGTTTAGAATCCCAAGCCTTGTTATTTTTATCTAGGATTCTCTTAATGATCTTCATCAATATTTTATTACTTGATTATGCGTTTCCATTACCTTTTGGGTGGTATGGTGATGAGTATGATGTTTGGATTCCAAACTTGTTACAAAAATTCATTATATTCATCTGACCTAAAGCACATTGCATTGTCAGACACTATTCTCTTAGGACACCCAAAAATTGTAACAATAGTATTCATCAATAAGTCTATCACCACCTTACAAGTTTTTTTCTAGTTGGTATTATCTCCACCCACTTTGAAAAATAATCTGTGGCCACCAAAATACATGAATGGCCTCCACTAGATTTAGTTGCAATCTCTACTATAAAATTAATACCCCATTTTTGAAAAGGAACTTGTATCTAAAGTGGCTTCAGAGGCAAATTTCTTGAAAACTTCAACTTTCTAGAGAATATTTGGCATGCATCACATTTCTTCATTAGTTTATGAGCATTCTTGAAAATGGTAGGCAACCAAAACTCATCTCTCAAAATATTATGTGCAGTTGTCTTGGACATGTAATGACCTCCACATAATCCACTATGTATTTCATTCAACAATTTTTTTGCTTGGACTTTGTCTACACACTTCAACAATACACTATCAACAATTCTCCGCTTACCACATATAATCGTGTACTTGGTAGCATGCAATTTAAGTTTCCTTTTCTTAATTTCATCCATATCTTTTGGGAATTCCATTTTTTATAGGTAACAAATTATGTCAATATACCAATCACATCCATCCATGTCACAGACATAAGCCCTATTTTATTCTTCAACTTGATTTATTTGGTTAGAATCCAAATTAATTTGAGCCATAAGCTTTTCAAATCCCTAGCCTCTCACCAGTTATTTTATTTGAATCTCAATATTGAACTCTTGGATCTAGTTGATCCACCTACATCTCCTCCCTATGACCTCTTGTTGGGTGAATATATCTTTGATTGTAACATTGGGTGCATATGCAAAAAAAATTCTCCAACTAAGTAACATCTGAAAGCCTTTACTGTCTTCAGCAATGCATAAGCCTATTTTTCATTAATGACATATTTTAATTTTGTAGCCTATAAGTATTTTCTGAAAACTCTATCGGTTGTTCATATCCCTTAGAACTCTTTTGAAGAAAAATTGTAGCAATCGTGTGAAATGATATAAAAGAAAATATTTGCATTGGTTTGGTATAATCCAGTTCCTTCAAGAATGGTGCATATTTTATAGCTTGTTTAATCTCTTGGAAGGCTAAACTTAACTCTCCTTCCCAATATATCTTGGCACCTTTCTTCAGCACCATATAAATAGGTCTACTGGTTTCTGCAAAATTAGTCACAAATCTTCTCAAGAAATTCACTTGCCCAAAGAAAGACTGGATACCTTTTACATTTTTAGGCTGAGGTACTTTATCTATTTTTGCCACCCTTTCGTGATCTATTTTTACTCCTTCTTTAGAAACAATATGACCTAGTGATTTTCCCTTAGTCACTCCAAAAATACATTTTTTGGGGTTCGGTGACACACCATACTCCATAGCCCTGAAAAATATTTTCTCTAAGTGATTATAATGCTCTGTCTCGTTCTTTGAATAGCTAGAATATCATCTTAATACACAACAAGAACAATGCTGATAAAATCTGCAAAGGCAACATCCATGACTCTTTGAAATGTTGTGCCTTAATTTGTCCTTCTAAAAGACATCCTAACATAAACATATGTCCCCCGTGGATTTATAAATGTTGTTTTGTATTGTTCTGACTCCTTTACCATTACATGGTTATACCAATAAAAACCATCCATCATAGACATTAAATCACATATTGTAACTCTTTGTAGCATGGCTTCCATGTTGGGAAAACCATAATTCTCTTTTAATGAAGATATGTTCAAATTTATAAAATCCACACACAATCTTATATCTCCATTTTTATTCCTCACTAGTACAAGGTTTGAAACACATGATGAATGTATGATAGGTTTTATGACACCTACATCTCTTTAATGCATTAACTCCTCTTACATTTTGGGTGCAAGAGTAGGGATAGTAGGCCTCTTTTTTTCCAGAATGGTTTTTCATTTTCTTTCAAAGGGATGACAAGGTTAAAAAAGTCCTCTCTATAAGCCTTTAAACCATCATAAGACCAAGAAAAAACATGCCTAAACTTCATCAATAGGTTTATCAACATTTGTCTCACTTTTGGTGACATTTTCTTGCTAATATACACCCTCTTGGGTGTCTCTTGAGTACCAAGATTCACTTCCTCAAAATCACTATGATATGTGGCAGCATTAGTGCTATTTGATGAGCCTCTTTAAAGGCTATCTTTTCAAATGCTTTTTATTTTCTTTCCAACAGTTTACTTGTAGAATAAATACTTAAACTTATGGTTTTATATGTATATTTTGTATATGTAAGGACATAAGTAGTAAAGTGGATGATAAGGGAACATAGTATATTTGCTTGAAACTGATGGATGAAATGATACGATGCATTAGTTATATGCTAATGAATAATCCTATTTCCTCTACTATGTTTGTGGGTATTTTCTTCTTGTAGCTATATGCCTTACAAGAGTATTAATTATAACCTAACACTTCTTTCCTGATATTAATGACAAAAATATGTATGTCTCAAAGTTTGTGTGTACATTAATTATTTTGCAGGGATCATTCGTGGCAAATTAAAGATCAAAATTGTGATGCTGAAGAAGTCAAAAGCCAGCCATTTCTACAAATACGTCATCATGTCGAAGAGGTCGAGCAAGTAGTTGGAGTAAGTTAAGACGTTGCTGCAAGATCTTCGTGGGAAGAAAGAGTCAATTCAGTTTCTTGTTAAAGACAGTGCACGGATCTAGAGGCACCACATACTATATTATGGGAAGACTTATTCTCTATGACTGATATTTCTGTTATGAAGCATTATGTATCTGTAATGATGCTCATTAATGGGTGATCTTAGATTTAGGGAGTAGTTGTATATTTCCTTTAAATAAGATGACTATTTTAACTCTTTGGAGTTAGACAAATTAGTTGTTATTTTCTGAATAGAAGTTGATACAATTGTAATACTGTTTTATTTTATCCAAGTGTATTTTCCATGAATGAATAGAATGCACAAGTTGAGTTCAATTTTGTTATCTTAATTGTGTTTCCATTCACTCATCCAAGGGGGCCCACTTGGTGATTGAATTCCCTTGTTAGAGTAGAAATCATTTCCATGTTTTTAGAGAAGTAAAATAGAACTATGTTGTTCCTACAGACACTAGTAACAAAACTAGTAGACTATTCCTACCGCATAGGTGGGTAGAGATGTTCCTATCTATGATTACTATTTTCCTAGAGTAAGAGAATTTATTTTAGTTAGCATAGATTTCTTGAAGCTTAATGCATTTCAATTTCATAGGTTTAGCCATGAGAATCAATGGAGTTTGAAGCATATACTTTGCAAATGCCATTCCAAGTTTACATCCCTGGTCAATAATTAAATGAGACTGAATAATCTAATTAGCAACCATTTTGGGTGTCCAATCCCGAAATAAGAAGTCTAATGTTATGTTTTTCTAAGATAATTGTTTATCCAAGCATTTTTGGTTCCGTTGTCGAGGATGGTGTTAGTTCAAACTTACTTTGGTGTTCATGTTCCCAGTTTTCATAATTTAGGACTGAGATTCAAGTAATCCTTTTATGCATAGAAGAAGAGGCCCCATGGGAGATTCCTTCCTTGCAATAACTAGGTTTAACCATTTGATATTTGTAATCCTAAGCCAGAGGAACCCCGAGTAGAGAGTGAAGAAGAAAACCCATTTGAAAATCCATTTGTTGATGCCCAAGGAGAAATATCTTCATCATCATCCTCTGAAGGATCACTACATTTGCATGACCTATTTGATGAACTTGAGTATCAAGACAACCCTTTAGCCCTTGTTATTTATCAACCACAATAGCCAAGTCCTCCCCCAAGGATGGCTCAGCCTACCTTTCCTTTCCCCATTCCTCCTCAACATGGTAATCATAATCTGAAGAACATACCTGCCTCTGCACTCCCAAAATTTTATGGCCTCATCACTGAAGACCCTGAAACCTTCCTTTTTGAGTTTGATATCCTCTATAGGAGCTATGACTACACAAGTGACACCCATAAGCTGAAATTTTTTCTATCTACACTTAAGGAGGCTGCTCTAAGATGGTTCATGGGGTTGGGTGCTAATGCTATAGCTGATTAGGATGCCATGAGCAATATGTTTCTTTCAAAATAGAAAGAGTATTGTAGGGGTTGATATTTGAAGGGAGATGACATTTTCAAAATGTCACAAAAGGAAGATGAGACCTTGGAAGACTATGTCTCAAGGTTTATGTTTAACCTGTAGTGCAACACTCAACATTAGTTGAATGAGGAGTCACAAAAACATCTTTTCTTAAAAGGTGTAAATGATGGAAGCATTGAGGCCTTAGACCTTATGGTAGGTGGAGACATCACTTAGAAGAACTGGGCTGATATAAAGAACATATGCCTAAACTATTCAAGGGATATTGTGAAGAAAGGGAGAGGAATAAGATATTTGCCTCATAAATCCAATGGTTTAGGAGTATCTAAATTGGATTTGTCCAATATTTTTTCTGACTTTAAGCAGGACATCATCAATGATGTTGCTACTTAGTTAGATAACATGCAAGCACAAAGGAAGAAGGAGGATGCAAAAGCTATGCTAGCTGAATTATGCTCTCACTGCAAAGAGAAGAAAAGGAGCTGTAAGTGCAAAACAGTTGTGTTTGTGGACACTGCTTCAATGCCCATAGAGTTTAAATCTATAGATGATGAGAATGGTGAGGTTTTCTACATTTCTCAAAGGTGACCATGGGATCAAAGACAAGGTATGCCTCAAGACCCCCTGAATAATTTTGGTTATAATAATAGTAGTCAATGGCAAAACCAGAACCCTCAAAATTCTAGCCCTCAAGGACAGAATTGGAATTATAACTGGTCTAACCAATAGCCATAGTATAACCAAAAATATCAGAAACAACCTCCATTTAACCCATACCAATCACAATTTAACCAATATCAGCAGCCACAACAGAATAACCAATGGCAACCACATGGTAACTAGAAAAAACAACCTCAGTGGGGACCTAATCAGCCTAATCAACAACATTCTATTATGCCTCCACCTCAGCAACAAGCTATTATGCCTCCACCTCCTACAGCCAATAATAATCCTCAGAAGCCAACACAACTTCCTGCGCATCCAAATCCAAATCCTAATAACAAGCAGCAAGCTTACTCCTTGCAAGTGAATGATATTCACTTAAGATCAGGAACAACATTGCCTACACCTAAGGAGCCTATAATAACTAAAGTTTTTGATGTTGAGGAAATAACTGAGAATCAACCCAATTATGTCCCATCTGTTCTACAATCTACTTCAGTTTTAAAAAATCCACCTTATCCACAGAGATTGATTCAAGAAACACCCCCAAAAGAAAACCCTATTGTAACTGATTTGATTGACCAACTTAAAAAAATGACTGTCCAAATACCTTTGTTAGATTCCCTCAAATAAATTCCCATCTATAATAAAGAAATCATGAAAGCCTGTACCAAGCTCCCTGGTAGAAAGAGAAGAGATCCTGAGACTGTCCACGTTCTTGGGAAACTTTTTGACCTCATGCTCAGTAAAGTATTGATGCCTAAATACACTGATCTAGGTAGCCTAGTGGTTACCATTCATATTAATGGTATACAAATAGAGAATGTCTTGATTGATTTAGGGGCATCTATCAATGTGATGACTATGGAAGTTTTGTTAAGACTTAGTATCATTGGTTTAAGGGAAACACCTACAATACTCCAGTTAGCTGATAATTCCATAGTGAAGCCAGATGGCATGGTATAGGACATCATTGTCACAATTGATTCCTTGGATTACCCCTTAGATTTCATAATCTTATCCCCCAAAGACACACTAGGAGGATATCCATTAATCTTAGGAAGGCCTTGGCTAGCCACAGCAGATGCTTGCATTGCATGTCACTCAGGAAAAATGACAATATTTGATGGGATCCATACTAATAAATTAACCCTGTACTCTCCAACCAAACCCCAAGCTAAACTTGACCAAGGTATCTAGCCAGACCTAGGTGATGCTTCCCTTGAGGAAAATTCTATGCAACAGCTCATGGTTATTGGTAGAGATCCATTTATGGTATCCCAAGAGGAAGATGACATACTAGTGTAAATTATTACCAATCATTATGGCTCTGATGCATCCTCTTTTCATATCCCTAACTCTTCCCTCCAAACTATACTTCCCAAGCAGAACCCACCTAAGCTTCCTGTAGCACCTGATTATCTTCATACCTTATTACCACATGAGATCAAGTCACCCTCATTTGCAAAATTTATGATATTGGATTAAGTTAAAAGAGTAGAAATTGCCTTAGGAAATGAGTTTAATGTCAATAAGACCCTCACCAAGTCTCAGATGGCCAATCTTATCCAACTGTTGAAATACAGATAGAAATCCTTTGCATGGGACTATAATAATATGAAGGGGTTGGACCAAAATATTTGTACCCATAAGATTTATATCATCCCTGAGGCCAGACCAATTAGACAAGCCCAGAGGAGAATTAACCCTACTTTGAGAGATATAGTGAAGACTGAGTTGCAAAAAATCCTTAAAGTTGGCTTTATATATCCAGTTTCTGACAGCCAGTGGGTCTCTCCTTTAGTTATTGTTCCAAAAAAGGGGGGAAATGGAGAGTTTTTGTGGACTATAGGGAGCTCAAAAAATCCACTAAGAAAGACCACTTTCCATTACCTTTCATTGACCAAGTACTTGAAAACCTTGTTGGTAACAAATATTTTTCATTTTTAGATGGCTTCAGTAGCTACAACCAAATCCAGATATGACCTAAAGATCAGGATAAGACAACGTTCACCTGTCCATGGGGAACATTTTCTTATTTTGTCTTTCCATTTGGATTGTGCAATGCACCTGCTAATTTTTAGTGGGTGATAATCAATATCTTCTCTAACATTTCTACTAACTGTGTTGAAATATACATGGATGACTTCACTGCATATGGAACTATATTTGAGGAGGCTCATGCTAACATGGATAAAGTTCTTAAAATATGTCTGGAATATAACCTCTCCCTTAACAGTGAGAAGTGCTACATGGTGATGGAAGAGGGAGTTGTCTTAGGGCATTACCTCTCATCCTTTGGCATCCAGGTTGATCCTGCAAAGATTGCATTCATCACTATGCTTCCAACTTCATTCAAGCAGAAGGATGTCTAGAGTTTTATTGGTCATGCTGGATACTATAGGAGATTCATTAAGGACTTTATCCAAATTGTTGCCCCATTGTATACCCTGTTGAAGAAAGAAGCTGAATTTGAATGGATAGCTGACTATGAACTATCATTTCAGTAGTTAAAAGATGTTATGACACAAACACCTATTCTTAGAGGACCCGACTGGAAGTTGCCCTTTCATATTCACACAAATGCATCTGACTATGCCATTGGATCAGTGCTAGGAAAAAAGGAAGGTACAGTTGAGCATGTTATTTATTATATTAGTAAGAACCTACAAGGTGTTGAACTGAACTATACTGTTATTGAAAAGGAATTACTAGCAATAGTCTATGCACTTAATAAATTCAGACATTACATTACTAGTTATGAATTATTTGTATACACTGATCATTCAACAATCAAATACTTAATGAACAAGTCTGTCATATCTGACAGGTTAGCAAGATGGTTACTTCTCATGCAAGATTTTGATGTAACAATCATTGATAAACTAGGTAAGGCTAATGTGGTGGCTGATTTCTTATCTAGATTACAAGTTCCAGATGATCCTGCAGCAATTGATGATAGCTTCCCTGATGAGCACCTCTTCTCTATTGACACTTAAAACCCATGGTATGTTGATATCACAAACTACCTTGCTACAAGAAGGACACCACCTCATTTCTCTCCAAGAGAGCATAGAGTTATGGTTAAGAAAAGATTCAAATTTTCATGGATCTCAAGATTTATGTTCTACACATGTCCTGATTAGGTCACCCAAAGATGTGTTCTCAAAGATGAGACTTATGACATCATTCGGTCCTGTCATTATGAACTATGTGGTGGCCACTTTGCAGGCAAGAGGATAGCATACAAGATCTTGACAACAGGATACTATTGGCCTACCCTACATAAATATGTAGCTAAGCATGCCAGGCACTATGACTAATGCCAGTGTATGGGTGCCCAACCAAGTCAGATGAAATTCCCTTGTAGCCTCACATGGTGGTGACACCATTTGATGAATGGGGTATCAATTTCATTGGACCTATTGATCCATCTTCTCATGGTAAGTCATATATCTTAGTATGTAATGATTATGAAACCAAATGGGTAGAAGCCAAAGAAATGTGGCATGGTAGAGATCATAAGGTAGCCAAATTTCTATATGAATATATCTTTACAAGGTTTTGTGTACCTCATGAGATAGTAATAGACCAAGGTGCACAATTTACTTCTAATCTTATTGTTGAGTTGATGCATGAGTACACAGTGAGGCATGGTAAATATTCCCCATACCATCCTCAGGCCAATGGGCAGGAAAAGATAACAAATAGGGAGATTGAATCAATCATGACTAAAATAGTTGTTCACAAGAAGGATTGGGCTACCTGTCTTCCTAAATCCATTTGGTCTTACCAAACAACTTGGAAAACAATAAGTGGTTTTACTCCTTTTGAACTAGTTTATGGAAAATCTACATCTATGCATATTGAGTTTCAGCACAAGACTCTCAAGACAGCATTAGAATTAGACATTAACCTTACCAGGGCACAAGAAGATAGGCTCCTATAGCTTAATAGATGAGATGAGTATCAGAAGTCTGTGCTTCACAATATAGAATTGATTCAGAAGTAGTGGAAGAAGTGGCATGACAGATTCATCAAGGACAATAAATTTTCCATTGGTGATTGGGCCCTGCTCTATGACTCAAGCTACTAGCATACCCTAGGCAAATTTTAGACCCGATGGCTAGGACCTTATGAAATAATCTCAGTTTTTTATAATGGAGTGATTCAGCTTTCCACCGTTGATCTTATGCAATTCAAACTGCTTGTGAATGGGAATCGCCTCAAGATCAACCACAATCCCATAAGTCATGAAGACTTCCTGCAATAGTTCCAGCATAGTGATGATAGAATCACTCCTACATCAGTAGCATCTAGGTCTTCCACCCAGATTTCAACTAATCCTTGATTTTTATCAATGATTCCATAATAAACATTTCACTTCCTATGAAATAATTTCTCCACAATAAAATCCACCTCACCTCCTCTCTCTACCATGTTTTTTTGTACCACTGTATCACTCCATCAGTGCATGTCACATATCAGAATGTTCTTCCTGTAGCACTTCACAAGTGAGTGACACATACCTTCATTCATATATTATTTTATTCATTTTTATTAGAATTAAGTATTCTTTTTATTTTTATACTCTTGCACACAATGGCCTAGTGGGACCCATGCCTTACACTTAGTTGGGGGAGGGATTATTTAATATTTTTTTTCAAATTTCAAAATTAGCATGTAAAGGATGAAATTTATTTCTTGTCTTTTCAAGATGACCGTCGTCATGTGTGAAGCCATCCATCACCCAGTGATTACGTCATCATGATTTGATTTGAAAGTAATTAAAAGATTTTAAAAGCCAAAGTTCAATTAATGATGGTATTTTCACGACGTGTTTAGGGTGGCAGGCCTTAACACGTGCAAAAGTATTTATGAAATATCATTCGCTTTTAATTACCTGGAAGTAAATGATATTATATACTCCTATTTTCTTGTCTGTAACACCTTGAGTCTGTAGCAATTTCCATTTTGTTTTAGCTTCTATAGAGCTTCTGTGCAAAAATTTATGTTAATAGCAATGGGAGGAGACCTTCAGAGGCATGAGCCGAGAGACCACGGAGTTATACTTGGAGACGCGGCCAGCTGTGAAAAGTTTCAAAGGAGAGGGTGGCTAGATTACTATCTTAGCCTTAATGGATTTGACAAAGAAATTGCTCTAGAATTTCTAAGCACTCTAAATAATGGGTTTGTAGTGGTAAAGGGGTTAAGAATTGAGTTCACAGAGGATGTTGTGGAAGAGGTAACAAGAATTCTGCAAGGAGAGAAATGGTCTAAAGATATTGATTTACGCTCAGCTAGGGCACAGTTCACCTTGCATGGTGATCTGTGGTTAGACATTGACAAGAAGTAGGGTACCTCAAGGGTATCATTTCCCATGGAGTACATGTAGCCAACTATGTTCATCATATAATAATTCACTTGTGAAGGCCGCTACAAATATTTCCAGGGGCTGCATTTCAAGATCTTGAGCACCCTCCGCCATGACAATAGACCGGTAAATCTACCCAGCTTTTTATTTAACATTGTGAAAAAGAAAGCTTCTCTAGTTCAATCAGGAAAAGTTTAGTCTGTTTCCCATCATTGTTTAATCAAATTAATTGTAGAAAGGGAGTTAAATAGGAAATTGATTGGGACTTCAGATGAATTCTTATCAATGGATGGAGTGGCTCCTAGAGTGGTCGGCCCTAGAGGCCAAGGTATAGGAAGAAGGATTAACACAGCATCGAGGGTTTGCAAGTTAATTCAATGAACAGAGGTCATTCCTGAAGCCTCTTCCTCTAAACGTAACCCATCTAGGAAAATAACTTGCAATATTAGTACTCCTATTCCTAATAGGAAGAAAGGAAAAAGCTAGGAGATCGATGACATTCCTGACACCCTACCTTCCATGAAAACCATGTCTGCTTCCAAGAAAGGCAAGGGTAAAACCCTAGGATTAGAGGAATTCATTCCATAACAGTAGCCACATGGTGATAATGTTAGTAACATAGCTGATGAATCCTTTACCTCTTTTGAGGAAGTGATGCCAGAAGAACCTCCTATAGCAACTATGAAGGAGGTTTCCACCGGTAGGAGGAAACGCAAAGATCCTATTTTCTCTTTCCAAAATCCTGCTAGGAAGAGTGAAAGACTTTCTTCTAATGTCAGCAGAGATGACAAGTTTCATATTCAATTTGTGAATATAGAATCTTCTGAGTCTATAGAGAAGTCCTCTTCTAAGGTAAAGGTTTAGAAAAGTACATATAGTGACAACATTTCCCACCATTCAAATTTTGAAGCAACAGCTGATCCTAATATTGATTATATCCTCATAGATAGTGATAGGAATTCTGAGGAGGCGGATAAATTTTCCAATGGCTTTGTTGGGAAAGATAATGTTGATAATTCAAAAAACCTACCTGATGATGAATTCCCTACAATTAATGAGGATGTTTTTGAAAAGATGATAGAGCAAGTAAGCAAGGATGGGTTAGATACACTAGCTAAAGAAGTTGAATCCTGTCAAGAGGATAAGGAAACAAAAACTCTTATTGTATGGAAAGGGGATACTTCCACTCAGAATGAGGTAGTCAAAACCCCTCAGCCTACACCAGGATGGATTGATATCCTTAATTAGGTACCCATGCCACCTCCGGACTTATACACACCATTAGCTGCAGGGTTGAGCTTGTACCAGAATTTTATATGGGAAAGGGCACAATGGAAATTAGAAAAGGAAAATTTGAAAAGAACCATTGATGAGAAATCTCATCAATTAGATCAAAAAATAGATCACATTGCAGTGTTGGAAAGAAGGGTTAAGCATATTACTGAATTGATTCCTAAAGTTGTGGCATCTAGGTCACCATCTCTAGTCTATTCTCTATTACTTAAGGAACAGTTTGTTAATTTTAAATTAACCAGAACTGTAGAAGGACTAAATCCTTCTATTTTAACACCTCATGAATTCTATGATGCATTTTAGTCAGCGCCCATATCTATAAAAAAAAAATTATGTGAATTGTATTTACATAATCTTGTTATACCAGATGATAGGGACTGGAATTCACTATTGTATGTGGGAAATGTTTAGTTAAGAGAAGTGATGTCTTTAATGCAGAATGAGATAAGAAGGGAACACCAGGCCTTGCCATACAGAAATAGTGAAATAGATACAGAAATAGTGAAAGGTCATCTTTTGAAATGTTTTTTATTTTCTCTCCAGCAATTTACTTGCAGAATAGATACTTAAACTTATGATTTTATATGTATATTTTGTATATGTAAGGACATAAGTAGTAAAGTGGATGATAAGGGAACATAGTATATTTGCTTGAAACTAATGGATGAAATCATAAGATGCAGTAGTTATATGTTAATGAATAATCCTATTTCCTCTACTATGTTTGTGGGTAGTTTCCTTCTCATAGCCATGCACCTTGCAAGAGTATTAATTAGAACCTAACACTTATTTCTTGATATTAATGATGAAAATATATATGTCTCAGAGGTTGTGTGTACATTAATCATTTTGCAAGGATCAGTTGTGGTGAATTAAAGATCAACATCGTGATGCTGAAGAAGTCAAAAGCCAGTCATTGCTGCAAAGATGCCATCATGTCAAAGAGGTTGAGCAAGAAGTTGGATTAAGTTAAGACGTTGCTACAAGATCTTTGCAAGAAGAACAAGTCAATTTAGTTTCTTGTTAAAGACAACGCACGGATCTAGGGGCACCACGTACTATATTTCGGGAAGACTTATTCTCTATGACTGATATTTCTATTATGAACCATTATGTATCTTTAACGATCCTCATTAATGGAGTGATCTTAGATTTAGGGATTAGTTGTAGATTTAATTTAAATAAGATGAGTATTGTAACTCTTTGGAGTTAGTCAAGTTAGTTGTTATTTTCTGAATAAAAGCTAATACAATTGTACTACTGTTTTATTTTATCCAAGTGTATTTTCCATGAATGAATAGAATGAACAAGTTGAGTTCAATTCTCTTATCTTGATTGTGTTTCCATTCACTCATCCAAGGGGGCCCACTTGGTGAGTGAATTCCCTTGTTAGAGTAGAAATCATTTCCATGCTTTTAGAGAAGTAAAATAGAACTTTGTTGTTCCTGCGGCCACTAGTAACAGAACTAGTAGACTATTCTTGCACCATAGGTGGGTAGAGAAGTTCCTATCTTTGATTATTGTTTTCCTAGAGTAAGAGCATTTGTTTGAGTTAGCATAGATTTCATGAATCTTAATGTAGTTCAATTTCATAGGTTTAGCCATGATAATCAATGGAGTTTGAAGCATATACTTTGCAAATGCCATTCCAAGTTTATGTCCCTGGTCGATAATTAAATGAGACTAAATAATCTAATTAGAAACCATTTAGGGTGTCCAATCCTGAAATAAGTAGTCTAATGCTATGGGTTTCTAAGACAATTGTTTAGCCAAGAACTCTTCATCTTATCCTTATTGTCAAAATCCTTTTCCAACACTACCAACCGTGTAGGTACATTGTTTGTTTTTAAGTGTATAAATTCATTACCAAACACAGTCTCCTTTCCATCAATCACTTCCACATAAGCATTAAAATATATATCATAGAAATTATATTCATCCTCACAATTAAGGAATCTCAAGATGTCCTGATCATCATTAGAAACTTGCAAATTTTACACATTATCAGGAATTGAAGGTCTTGTTTGAACTTAAACCTTAGAAATCCTTGCAAATTTATGTCATCAGGATTTAATGCAATATTGGCCAGTAAATAAGCCATCTTTTTATGGCTTTTATCCATCTAGTTTATCACAAAAGCATCAAAATAGTCCATCTCATCCCATACTACATTTATGTATTGTTTCAATATCTTATTCTTTGATGCATATGTAGATATGATTTGGGATATAGATAACTCAGAGTCTCCAACCACCCTAAGACACTTAATACCATGTTTTCTACTAATTTTAGTCCCAATAGCAATGCCTCATACTCTACCACATTATTAGTACAAGTGAAAGTGAGAGTAAAAGAAAACTTGTAATTCCTTACACTGGGTGAGATCAACATAGCATCTACACCTAACCCCTATTTTGAGCTTGCACCATCAAAATACATGGTCCACAAGTCCACTTTACTAGATAAATTCTTAACATCATCTTTTAGTAGTGCAGGTTGCCTCTCCTCATCTAATACCGATTCTTCCACTTTGAATGCATTAATGTCAATGTCTATAACAAAATTCATGTTATCATATATCTCCTACTCAATCATGTGAGATACCCTTGGTTCTCTCTCAATATTCACATGCTTATCATTAATGTGAAAACTAGAAAAAGATCAATCACACTGCAGACTAACCCCCATAGTAGCACTCCTTTTCCTAGATGGAAATATTCCATAATGAGGTGGAATGTCAACTACAAATACACTCATTTTCAAATCCTTTTAGGGAATGCAACTAACTTAAAAGGCAAGGCCTTAATAGTACCTATAGTAGGCACTTATATAGAATCCAAGCACAACATCTACCCTGAGTTGTATCTACTTCCAAACCTAAGGTTTCTGTGATCTTAAATGGCATCATAGTATTTGATGCACCAGAGTCAATCATGCAGTTCTTTACAATCTTTTCATTAATAATGACACTTATAAAAAATGGATCAATATTTCCCAAATATGCATTCACGGTGTTATCCAAATACATCTGAGGAATCTGAGAAGTAATACCCTCAATCTCTTTGCTCTTATTTTCTTCCTTTTTCTCTTCTCCCTTAGCTAAGATAGATCCCTTTAATTCTTCTATTTTTACAGATGAGGCACTCTTAACCCAGGCCATTACCTTATTTTTATGTTCCTTTATCCTCATCATCTCTAGAAAATGGATGTTTAAAGTATTTTTTGAAAGAAATTGCAGCATATCAATTGGAGCATAATTTGGAAATTCAAAAGACATACCCATTTTTTTCTCCTTAGTTTTGGACCTACTACTTTCAACATTTTGTTTTTGTTTCAATTCTTCTTCAGAAGGTGTAGAAAACTTGTCACTAATCTTTATTTTTACTTTCGATGAAGCATTCAACACTTTATCTAAATTGTCTTTATCTGTGTTCCTAGATCTAGTGGATCTATCCATTTCCTTTTTATTTAACTTGTTTTTAAATAACTTAGGATCTTCTCTCTTTCCCAGCTTCCCGGAGGCTCTCCTATTACTTTTGATGTTTATGGCCATCCTAAGAGCATCCCTTAAAGTACAAGGATCTTTATCCCTCAATAGATAAGCCATCTTTGCATCAAATGAATTGAAATATGTTGTAAGGCACACATTTTCTTCCAAATTCAATACTTGGAATAACTTATACATCACCTTTTGAAATTTGATATTAAAATCCATTGTAGCTTCATTTGGGTACTTCTTGATATTGTTGAACTCATTTAACATAAAATTGGCATTATTTGTATTACCATATCTCTTTGAAACAATTCTCAAACTCTTCCCATGATCTAATACTTGCATTGGTCAAACCTCTATACCAATCTTGAGCATCTTCAGTTAAAGACTACACTTGAACAAATTGATAACCACATCCTCATGCTCCTTCTCATAATCATTCAAAATGTTAGTAAAGGCTATGAGATGCTCTTCACTAATTATTGCATTGTTCCAACTATACTTCTAGTCTTATCTCTTAAATCATTTGGGACTGGTTTTGATTAACCTGGGATTCCATCAAAAAACAATTGCCTCTATCGATCCAACTGGATAGGCTTCTTTGAAATTTCCCTCCAGCAGCACCAGCTCCAACATTTGTCCCCAATTTTGTCCCACTACCTTGCATATTAGAACTAAGAGATTGGCTGGTGTTTTGAGGAATTTTATGACTTCCCAATCCCACATTAGCAACCCCTATACCTTGGAAAACTTGAGGACCTTGGGCAGTAATATTCAATTTATCCCCTCCCTATTGAATCTGAAGGCCTGACCTAGAGACATTTTGGGTATTCTAGGGCTTTGAAGGACCAGCACTAGAATATATATTACCTAATGCTAATACCTTAAGAAAATCAATTTTCCTCTTCATTTCAATGTTATCAGACTCTATTTCAACTCTCTCAATTCTTTTCCAAGGCCTCACTCTCCTTCCTATACTTTTCTAATTCATTGTCTACTTGTGACAAGGGATGGGATTCTTTTTGAAGTTATTTTGGTTCATCAATTTTGATCCCAGTTAATTTCTATTTTCCCCTATCTAGGCTAGGATTTTTGGCTTCAATTATAATATTTTATTTGTAACTCATCAAGTCCTTAGGATTTTCCAAACTAGGATAAATCTATGACACAACAGGACCCTCCTTAATTGGTTTATGTATTTCATAATTCATGGCCTTAAGGGTAACCAATCTTCTCAATAAACTATCCCTTTCTACTAATGCATTTATAACCTTAGATTCTTTTTCCTTTTCTCTTTTCTTTCTCAACTCCAATTTCTTCTGGAGTCCCCTTCTTAAAGAATTTATATCTCCAAATACCTCATCTAGATCTAGCAAAGTAATATTAGAATTAGATGAGTCATCTAAATTTATAAGATCTACATCCCTCTGGTCCCCAATAGGCACATAAGGAAACTCTACAGTACAGCTCAAAGGAGGAGGTACATTAGTATTAATTTCTAACTAATGACTTCTTCTTCTACTTTGGCTTCTTCTTCTCTCAGTATATTGCACTTGTGTTACTTCCTTATTACATTGTGGTACTTATTCTTGTAGAGGAGTGTTAAATAAATTATCAAAAAGTCCTAAACTATTAGATTCACAAATTTTTGAAGATGATTCATTGTCCTCTAGGACAGGATGCAAATACTTTCTTGTATTTTCACTCTTAGGCTTCCATGATGAGGGACCACTACTAGATTTTGCATGTCTTCTAGCCCAGACTTTCTTTAGAACCTTAGTAAGTTCACCCTCCAGTGAAACTTCAAGATTTTGCTTCATAAATTCTCTAGTGTTCTTCTACTTATTCATGTTTGTAAATTATCCCTCTATCATATTAAAATCCTTCAAATACTTGCACACACGGGTACAGACATCTCAGAGTCATCACCCAATTTAATTGGGATTTGAATTACTTCAAATTTTATAAAATATCTCAATAGTCCTTTGTAATTTCACTCACTCTTAAGGATAACACAAACTCATAGAATTATAACACCAATAAAATACCCAAGGCATCTCAATAACAAATCTTGTGGCTCAATACCTTTAAATCATAAATAACAATTTGTAACTCTATGCAAATCTCAAACAAACCTAACTGAACTAGATATAACTTTTAACAAATTTAAGATAGAAGATACCTAAGATCTGTTATAATCAAATTATTTCATAACTCCCCAGAAGAGTCACCATTTTTTTGGTGACTCGGATGGGATAACTCAACCGAGCATTGATTTTAACTAATTATACTAGAATTTCTAGAATGGTTTTTATAATTTGTAACACCTCTACTCCCCAGTAGAGTCACCATTTTTTCGTTCATGGAATAGGTTTTACTCATAAATTAAACCAAGTGACCCCCTTATTTACCTAAAGAGATGCCAACTCTTATGATCAGAAAACAAATGGACTTGGACCAACTGACAAGGATCAAACAAGGCCTTCTATACTTTAGGCTTTGCAAAAACTAGGAGGGTAATCCTATGATTCTCATATAATCTATGTACCAAACTTATATTATTAATAAATTTAGCAAATAATCCCATATCAGAATCAACATATAAAGGAGATTCTAAATAATGGCTAGTTATTTATTGATCTACAACTTTCCTAGAGCATGAGATTTTGTATTTCGACAACTTCAACATACAGATTTAAAATGGACTTCCTTATTAGTCAATTTTGAAGTGAAATCAAATAACCTAAATAGAACAAAAAATGAAACTTAGATCAGTGCCCTATCCATTGGGTTAATTTTAAATTTGACATACATTAGCATCTTATGACAAAACTTATGCTTAATAACTTTTGAATCTGGAATAATATTGCCTTACAATGTATTCAAACTAAATTTTTGACCTATCCTACTTATCAAAATCCCTGAGTAGACTCTATGGATTTGAAATTTATATATTCAAGCATTTTAATTAATTCCTTGAACTAAAGCATGAATATAAACTACATACACCATAACAGTGTACTAAAATAATCAAACCCTTGGTTCAATTAAAAACACACAGAATTTAAGTAAAGGAGAGGATTGGGCCATAAAAATGTATTTCCATTAATTTCAAATTTACTCCTATCATAAAATACAAAATATACTTGAATTTGACTCAAAACTTGCAAGAAAATGGCAATAACTCCATATATTTTCTCTAAAAAATGTTTACAGTTTTCTTAAAATAGCATAAAGCTTCACCTAGACTGACAAACCTAGACAGTAGACTTCTATCAATAAGATTTGGACCCCATCTCTTGGCCTTGATTACCTTTTTATAGGAACAAGGGCAGAAACACAAGCTAAGGGCTAGAAAAAACACATGTCAATATCATATTTGACAACACGTAATCAATTACAATATTCTATGAATAAGACAAAATTTGAATCTCTTGCAACTGAAATTTCTTGCCTCGGCCTTTGCATCATGTCCAGTTGTTGAATATTTTATTTTTTGGGCCTGTGAATGAAAACGAGATGGAATAGAACATAACTGCAACACTTTACACCAAAATTAGTGACTAGTTATCACCCTAATAGTTAAGGCTTAATTGTTTGCATTCTATACCTCTACCATGTAGATGGTAGACCATTGTTCAAATTCTTCATTTGATGTCTATGGGTAATTCATTATCTCATCTACCTTATCTCTTTAAGGTGTGTACTTCACTGCAACCTGGTTAGCTTCCCTCTCAAAACCCTCATAATTTCCAATGGCAATCATTTTATCTATGCAATCCTCTAACATACCTGTGTCAAAATCATCATAGATAACATCTACCTTTGATCTTATCTCCTGATCTATTTGTTCTTTCCATAATTTAAGAGGTTTCACATTTCTTTCCCTGTCTATAATGTGAGAGATCAAAGTATTTTTAAAATAATTAAAACCAGCAATAAGTTCTCTGCCCTTACTCTCAATTCCTTCTAGTAATATTTGAAAATTATGAAGTTCCTTCACCAGGGCATTTGTGGGTTGCATTTCCTTAGGCTTATCCCTGTGGAAACTAGAATCAATAACCATTGTCTTGAGATTGACAACTCTTCTTATCTCTTTATCCATAGTTGGCATAAAATTGGCCTTATCATTTACAAAACTCCTGACTTGAGTGAACAATAGAGAATACAATTTACGAACATGGACCAACTTATTCTCAACTTTATGGTATAAATGATTTATTATTGTAGATACCAACTCTCTTTGTTTCTCAAATAATTTTTGTCTGGTATCCCTTAAGTTCTTTTTGAATTCTTCAATCTTTTCAAGGCATTGTGCCTTGGTTGGGTCCACAAAGCATGTTCACTTGTCAATTTATAGTCGTGGTTGGACAACTGGAGCACTATAAATAACAATTTGTTGACTGGACATGGGATTTTTCCTAACAATGGATAGATTAGTAGTGTAAGTAGAAGCATCAGACTCCATGTCTTTCAAATTTTGTTCTAATATCATGTAAGAAACTTGCAATTCAACAAAAGAATTTTGTAGTTTCCTATACTTACCAAAAAAATCTTCATATTTTCCCTTACATTCCATTTTTTATGCTTCTTCCCTCTTTGTTGTCTCCTTAGATAACAAGGCAACATTCACAGAAAGACTTGTAGCTTCAACATCGGATGTCTCTGAAGCTCTCTTAATCATTATGCTACCCCCCATATTAGGGTCACCTTCTCTAGTACCTATCCTTCTCCCTTCCTATAATAATGACCAAATAGATAAAGTTGCATAATCTGAACTCCAACCTGATCCCCTCAATTCTTTTCTTGCTTCTTCTTCAGACTTATGATGAACTATAATTTATTGAATGTTTGAAAATGATAAGTTGATGGTCACCGAGCTGCAGAAAGCAAATGCAAGACATTAAATCAGTTAATGTATTGTATTGTCATTGATGTCAACTTAATATGTTATGGTTTCTCATACATATATTTGTTACAAAACTTGAAGATCTAAAGAGACAAAGTTTTTTTCATCGATAAAGGTATACACCGAGTGAGAGGGTTACCCAAGAATAGTGAACCCTAAGCACTTTACAGTGTTTCCCAACCAATAGTCAACACCGACGGATAGTGTTACCTGAGATCAGTAGTACCCGAGCAAGTGTTACCGAGAAAACTAAGAGTTGATGACCGAAATCAAGTGGAGTTAGAAAAAGACAAAACACTTAGCTGGAAGGAGTTATATTTAGAGTTAACTAATTGATAACTTTATTTTCATCAATCAATTAAGCTAAAGATAATAAGGATATTTAAAGCTAGTTTTATTCCTAGTTAACAAGGAGAGATCTACAAAATAAAACTAAAGCAGAGCTTTAAAATATTAAAGAAAGAACACCGAGATTTGTGGATCAAGAAAGAAATCTACATCAAGAACAAGAAAGACAAGGAGATTGAATGGTTAAATCATGTTTATAAAGAGATATAAGTAATTCATTATGAAGGAGAGGAATGTTGAGTATAATTTTGGTGAAGATAGAAGTCTTCATACAGATCTTATCATACAGGCTGAAGAACAGAGCCAAGAATTCTGCAAACACCAATCAACAGAAGTAAGAGGATTCACCGAGGGGAGAAAAGGAATTGAAGAGAATATTGATCAGAGAGGTATTTTGTGGACTAAAAATAGATCTAAAAACTTGCAAGTCAAAGTTGTATTATTGAACAGATCATTTATTATTTCAGTTTAACCATTGATTCAAAAAATCTCTTAACCGAGTGGGATTTAACCATCCTTATTGTATTGAGATTCTAAAGAGCATCAAAAGGTTTCTCATGTTGACAGCATAGTGAATTCTAGCTCAAATGACAAACTATTAGTTTTGAATCCTCTAACAAGGTCGCACTTAACAATGTTTGTAACCTTTAACAGGGTTGGCTCTTCACCGAGCTCACTTTAGAAGAGTGAAAATTTTGGGCTACCGTCCCAAGTGGTTTTTCCCTTAATAAGGTTTCCAAAATAAAATCTAAGTGTCAAATGTGTATATGGTTCATTTCTTTGATGTTTTTCTTTACACATTACTAAAAATGGATTGGTCAGTAAACACTAAGTTCAATTGTTGTTATTTGGTAAAGCTTAGAAAAAGATAAACAATTTATCTCACCAAGCAGTATATATTTGTGAAATTTATTTAAAGGAATACATCTTGTAGGACTGAAATATAACTAAAGGTTTTGGATTAATTTTTGAGGCCACTGATTCACCCCCNATTCCCCCCCCCCCCCCCCTCTCAGTTATTCTAACAATTGCTATCAGAGCTTTGGTGCTTAGAAGGAAGGTTTAAATACCTAAGCTAAAGATCACAAGATGAGTAAAAGAGATGTGCCTAAGTTGAACAAGGAAAAATTTGCATCATGTAAAATAAGGATAAGACTTCATCTATCAGGTATTGGAAATTATGTTACACAAACTTGGATACTGAATTTGTTGTACCAATAGGAGCTCTGACTCTTGATCAATTGAGACAGAAACATGAACACAATTCTATGATGATAGAACTTGCTTCTTCACTATCTGATGCTGAATTTGAAGATGTCAAATCATGCACCACTGCAAAGAAAATGTGGGATAAACTCAAGCTAGTACATGGAGGAGACAAAAATGTGCTAAGAGCTAAATTTGAAATCCAAAGAGGAAATTTTGATGACCTAAGAATGAAAGGAGAGAACATCACTCAGTATAGTAGTAGAATAAAAGAGGTTGTTAATACTATATATGGAGTAGGATGAGTACTTGAGGAAGAAACAATGGTAAGTAAAATTCTGAGAACCTTACTGCCTGTTTATGCTATTAGAGTATCTAATATTCAAGAAATGAGAGCAGTAGAAAATAGAAATGTTACTCTTGATAGTTTGATTGGTAGACTTATTTCATTTGAGATGAACAACTATGACAATAGTGTCTTACCATCTATTGAATCTACATTCAAATATTCTCTAAAAATAAGAAAATCTAGTAATAAACACACTATGAGAAATGATAGTGAAAGTGATAGTGATGAACAAGAACTTGATGAACTAGAAGCACTCATGGATAGAAGATTACATAGAGGTAAAGGAAGATACAAAGGTAAATTACCATTGGTCTATTTCAATTGCAAAGAAATTGGACACTTTGCTGCTAGATGCCCTAACAAAAGAATGGATGAAAGAAACAAAGACAGATCTTATGAAAAGAAGTTTGACAGAAGTGATGACTGAGACTACAGAAGCAACTGACACTCTGATAGAGCAGACAACTAAGATTGCAAGGACAAAGGAAAGAAATCTTGTTACCTAAAAAAAGCTGAAAAATACTGACACTGATTCTAATGAAGATGTTGAGGTAGTATTTGTTGCTATGAAGGATGATTCAGACAAAGAAGAAAGGTATGTAGAAACTGCACTCATATCTAAGGTTAGAAAAAATGATGTCTGGATTATTGATAGTGGTTGTACTCACCACATGACTGGTGATAAGGAAAATTTTGAAACTTTTGAGTATTATAATGGTGGATCAGTTAGGTCGATGGGTAATGACTCACCTTGTCTAGTTGAAGGTAAAGGTACCATCATGTTGAATAAGCTGATAAGATGTGAAAATGCATATTGGGTGAAAGGACTTAACTATAATCTATTAAGTGTTTCACAGCTGAATAACACACGACACCAAGTTGCATTTGAGAACAAAAAGGCAATGATCTATAATGGATCAGGAAAGCTGATCGGTACTGGTGAACAAACAAAAGGTAACATATTCTATCTTGATAATATTGGGACCACTTGTTTATTGGCTATGAATTAAGATGTTTGGTTATGGAAAAAAAGGTTATGTCATGTAAATATTGACAACATGGTTAAGATAAGTAAGAAAAGAAAAGTAAGAGGCTTACCGAGCATGTCAAAGCCTGACCATTTCATGTGCAAGAATTGACAAAAATGTAAAATGACCAAGTCTAGTTTCAAGCGCGAAACCTACACATCTAGTGCAATTCTATAATAAGTCCATACTGACTTATGTGGACCAATGAGAACAAAGAGATATTATGGTGATAGATACTTCATTCTATTTGTTGATGACTATTCTAGGATGATGACTGTCATGTTCTTAAAACAGAAATCATAAGCATTTAAGATGTTCAAATGGTATAAAGCTATAGTTTAAAAACAAAGTAGAAAATAACTTAAATGTATAAGATCAGATAGAGTAGGAGAATTTATTTCTGATGAATTCACTAACTTTTGTAATGAGCATGGAATTACAAGACAGGTTTCTGCACCAAGAACACCACAACAAAATGAGATTATTGAAAGAAGGAATAGATCAATTGTTGATTGTTCCATAACACTAATGATTGAAAAAGGCATCACACAAACATTATGGAGAGAAGATGTAAGTATTGTTGTCTATACACTAAACCAAGTTCAATTGAAGAAAGACACCAATAAGACACCTTATGAGCTATGGTATGGATACACACCAAATGTGAGTTACTTTAGAATTTTTGGAATTCAATGTTATATATTGAAAGATGATAGAAATGGAAAACTTTAATCTAAAAGTGATGAAGGAATATTTCTAGGATATTCTACCAAAAGAAAAGCTTATAAATGTCTTAACAAATCTTCTAAAAAAATCATTGAAAGTGCAAATGTCAAAGTGGATGAATTTGCTAAGAAAAATGATGAGGAAAGAAGGAAAGAACTAGAATATTACAACATATTTTTCTACATTGAAGAACTTGACACTTTTCCCAAGCAACATTATAACGCTACCGAGTGACAGAACAATGCAACCGAGCAACAAGCTGCACACACCAAAAATTAGGAAAATGCTCACAATGCTAAACCAAGCAATGAAGAGAAAAATGAAGGTCAGAATGATGAACAGAGATCTAAACATGTACTTGCTAAGTATGTCAGAAGACATCACCCATGGGATTAGATCATTGGGGACAAAAGAGCAAGAATGAGAATAAGAAGTAAGTCACTTAACACTAGATGTTTGATTCATGATTTTGAGCCTAAATCTATTAATACTACACTTGAGATTTAGGAATGGGTTACTGCAATGAATGAAGAGATTGAACAGATTGAGAAGAATAAGACATGGACATTAGTACCAAGATCAAGGGACAAAAATGTCATAGGAACCAAATGGATTTTTAGAAACAAACTAAATGAGAATAGAGAAGTCACAAAGAACAAAGAAAGACTGGTATGCTAAGGGTATGCACAAGAAGAAGGTATTGACTATGGAGAAACCTTTGCACCCATTGCTAGACTAGAAGGAGAAAGAATTCTACTTGCTTATGTTGATTTCAAAGGATTAAAAGTATACCAAATGGATGTTAAATCTGCATTTCTGAATGGAATACTAGAAGAGGAGGTATACATTGAACAAACTCAAGGGTTTGTTGATCCTAACAAGAGGAACATGGTATGTAAATCACACAAAGCCTTGTATGGATTGAAAAAAGCACCAAGAGCATGGTATGAAAGACTTCACTCTTATCTCATAAGCATGGTATGAAATACTTCACTCTTATCTCATAATTATTGGATTTGTTAGAAACAAGTGATAATAATAATCTGTATTTGAAAGGAGAGATTGATGATAAGATTTTGATTGCTGAGATATTTTTTGATGATATCATATTTGGAGGTAATAATATGTTATGCAAGTCATTTGTTGATGAAATGAGAAAAGAATTTGAGATGTCAATGTTTGGAGAGATCAAATTTTTAATTGGGCTACAGATTCTACAACAGGAAGAAGGGATCTACATCACACATTCCAAAAACATCAAAGAAATTCTGAAGATATTCAAGAAGGAAGAATCCAAACCAGTTGGAGCACCTATGGAAACCAGATGCAAATTGACAAAGGAAGACAAGACAACCAAGGAAAATCAGACCTTATATAGATCTATGATTGGAAAACTAATGTATGTTGTACACACAAGACCTGATATAGCACATGCAGTTGGTATAGTTGCAAGATTCTCTACTAATCCAAAGGAATCTCACATGACTATTGTTAAAAGAATTCTGAGATATCCGAAGAATACCTAAGACTATGGTTTGTGGTATAACAAAGAAGGAAAATTTGAGCTACAAGTTTATACTGATGTTGATTAGGATGGAAACATAGATGATAGGAAGAGCACTATAGGAGGAGATCCTTTATCGGTGACAAAATTGTCACATGGATAAGTAAAAAGCAAGGATGCATATCTCAATCAACTGCAGAAGAAGAACATGTGGCTGTTGCTGCAAATTGCTCTAGCATTGCATGGATAAAGAAATTACTAAAAGGTATGAATATGGAAATTCTTGACCCAGTGATTATATATTGTGATAATACAAGTTCTATAAACATCTCAAAGAATCCTATGATGCATGATAAAAAAAAGCACATAGCTATAAACTATCATTACTTATGAGAACAAGTACAAGAGAAAGAGGTGATATTGGAATATGTACAATCCAAAGAACAATTAGCATACGTATTTGCAAAGCCATTGCCAAAAGCTACATTTAATTATGTGAGGAATAGACTAGGGGTTCGTCCCTTGTCTATTGGTCACTAAGCTGACTAGGATGTTGCATCAACCTACACATTATCAGAAGATCAATCATGTTGATGCAAGAAAAGATATGGACTGCAATGATATATTAGTACAAGAAGGTACTTATTAGAACCACACACGAGATATTATTGGCTACTATAGAGCTGTATTGTTGATGGACAATAGATCCAATGATATATTTTTGTTTGGAATTGTTTTCAAGGGGAGAGATGTATTCAATGAAATATATCTATCATGATCATACAAAGCGAGAGAGATATACAAGGATACAATGAAACATCTATCTATGGAGAGAAAGATTCAGTCAAAGGGAGAGAAAATAGAAGAAAGGAAGAACATCAGTCAAAAGGAGAGAAAAGATCAAAGAACAAAGTTTCTACAAAGGGAGAGTAACCATCCAAGGGAGAGAATTGGAAAGAGTTAACACTTAATATCTATCCAGAAAAGGGAGAAGAGATTCTACAATAAAGGGAGAGATGGAATCAAAAGTTTCTATATCTATCCATTGAAGGGACTGAAGAAAGGGAAAGCACCCTACAAGAACCAAATCTAAGCTAGAAGAGCTTACCGAGAGTCATTTATTTGAATTGGTTATAGAAAAATAATTTTATTATTTTATTGCATGTTTTACATTACATATTTCATAGTATATTTCCATCAATGCCAAAGGGAGAGATTGATGAACTCTAACTGATTGAATGTTTAAAAATGATAAGTTGATGATCATCAAGATGCAAAAATTAAATGCAAGACATTAAATCAGTTAATGTATTGTATTTTCATTGATGTCAACTTAATATGTTATGATTTCTCATACACACATTTGTCACAACACTTGAATATCTAAAGAGAAAAAAATTTTGTCGTCGGTAAAGGTATACACCGAGTGACAGGGTTACCCGAGAATAGTGAACCTTGAGAAGTTCATAGTTTTTCCTAATGGATATTCAACATCAATGGATAGTGTTACCCAAGAGACACAGTGGTACCCGAGATTTTTAGTACCCAAGAAAGTGTTACCAAGAAAACTAAGAGTTGATGACCGAAATCAATTGGACTTAGAAAAGGACAAAACACTTAGCTGGAAGGAGCTATATTTAGAGTTAACCGATTGATTACTTTGTTTTCATTGATCAGTTAAGCTGAAGATAATAAGGAGAGTTAAAGTTATTTTTATTCCCAGTTAACAAGGGGAGATCTACAAAATAAAACTAAACCAGAGCTTTAAAAGATTAAAGCAATAACACTGAGATTTGTGGATCAAGAAATCAATCTATGTCAAGAACAAGAAAGACAAGGAGATTGAATGGTGAAATCATGTCTATAAAGTGAGAAAAGTAATTCAATATGAAGGAGAGGAATGATAAGTATAATTCTAGTGAAGATAGAAGTCTTCATGCAGATCTGATCATACAGGATGAAGAACAGAGCCAAGAATTCTGTAGACACAGAGCAATAGAAGCAAGAGAATACACCGAGTAGAAAAAGCAAAGAGGGGAGAAAAGGAATTGAAGATAATATTGATCAGAGAGATATTTTTTGGACTAACAATAGATCTGAAAATCTGCAAGTCAAATTTGTATTATTAAAGAGATCATTTGTTGTTTCAGTTTAACCATTGATTCAGAAAATCTCTTAATCGAGTGGGATTTTACCATCCTTATTGTATTGAGATGCTCAAGAGCATAAAAAGTTTTCTCATGTTGACAGCATAGTGAATGCTAGGTCAAATGACAAACTATTATTTTTGAATCCTCTAACAGGGTCGCACTTAATAGTGTGTTTGTAACCTTTAACAGGGTTGGTTCTTCACCGAGCTCACTTCAGAAGAGTGAAAATTTTGGGTTACCATCCCAAATGGTTTTTCCCTTAACAGGGTTTCCACGTTAAAATCTAAGTGTCAAATGTGTATATGGTTCATTTCTTTGTTGTTTTTCTTTACACATTACTAAAACTAGATTGGTCGGTAAACACTAAGTACAATTGCTGCTATTCGGTAAACCTTAGAAAAAGATAAACAATTTATCTCACCGAGTAGTATATATTTGTGAAAGTTATTTAAAGGCATACATCTTGTAGGACTGAAGGATAACTAAAGGTTTTGGATTAATTTTTGAGGCCACTAATTCACCCCCCCCCCCTCTACGTTATTCTAACAACTTATATAGAGGCTCCTTTGATTTTATTATAGCATTTAGGGCCACTGCATTACCAATATCCCAATCAGAGAGTAATAGTACACCAGCATCTTGTACAATTTTGTTTCCTTCCTCTTGTGTTAGAGCATTAAATTCCTTCATCATTTCATCTTTGATTTCTTCTTCATTCCTATCTAGTTGTGCAGCAATTCTTGTCCTCGCATCTCTTATTATAATCTAGTTTCCTAGTTTTCCATATCCATTGTAAAAATTCCTTGCTTTTCACAAAATTATCATCATTAACAAAGGCCTCACACACCTCCTTATTGGCATCTCTATATGCCACATCTTGAATATCATGTGAAGCAAAATAAAACCTTGGGGCCACATGATCTGCAATGATACCCATCTGAACTTCCCTATCGGGGATGGTGACTATATTAGAATAGTCCCAAAGGATAACTGAGAGGGGGGGTGGTGCAGGGAACCTCCTAAAGCTCCTAGTTTTACTTGTTTTATTATCTATAATAAGTTGAATCCATGAGATCACCCTTCTGTGTGTTTGTTGTTTAGGTCTTTGATGTAAGGGGAAGGACCTAAGGTGAAGTTATAAACCTAGGTACCTGACACCTTAGTTAGACATTGCTAGTTGTTGTTTGTGTGTCTAGTTTAGAAGTATGTTTTAAAACCTTTAGTTTAGGTCCTAGTCATGGGATAGACCTCTCCCACACCTTGGGAGGTTGGAAAGATTGGCTTTTACCCAAATTAGCAACTCTGTCACTTATTGCTAAAAAGTTGCTTTTTTGCAAAATGTTGCATGAGCAACTTTTACAAATTATTGCTCGAGATAAGACAACTCTTTTGTAACTGACCTCACCCACCTTCTGAATCTTCTAAAATTCTTGGAGGATCATATTAGAGGAGAGGATTCCTCCCATGAGAACAAGAATAGAGAGTGTACGAAGTTTGATTTTTTTACAAGGAAATAGAAGAGTATTTTGAGTCATCTGTATGGTATGACCTGGTACGGATTGGCATTGAAGATCCAATTGTATAAATTTATGATGCTTTGAGTCTTCTAACATTTCCAATTGATTTAAAGTAGTTTTTTTAAGTGAGTGCAAATTTATTGAATTTTCATTCTCACTATCTGAGAAACCAAGGTGATACTGGGCCAGTTTCAACGATGTGATCCTAACAAGAATTTTATCTAGTGGATCTCCTTGGCCACTTGGGAAAAACTATTTAGGATCATGGTCTCGAAGAATCCAAAAGATTTGGCTCTCACTCTTAGTCCTTATATTTTTAACATCAAGCCCTAGGCTAATTATCCTTATGTAATTAGCCTAGTTGTTTAGAACAGTCACATGCATGTATTGTTTATGAGTTGGGGGATCAAACCAGAGGTGGTTATAGACTAATTTGGTGTAGTGGAATCCATCCAAGGCACTACCTTTCATCTATGAACCCACCTTCTACCACTTTCCTAACAAACCAAGCCTAAACTTTCTAATTAGGTCTATGTGTTTTGTGAGTGTTTAGGGGTGCAAGAGTAGATTGAGGTATCAAGGCTTTGGGGATCTTATGAACTCCATAAAGGGTGTCTGGAACCCTATCTATTTTTCATAGATCCCTCTGTCACAAAAAGTTAAGTCCCAAAACCTCATTGGTTAGGGCTACAAGGAATCCTAGGCTATTTAGGATTTGACAAACCTTGAGTCTTCTAGACCTAACGTAATGGTCGATTCTTGGTCCCTAGGGTCTATTGAGAGTATTCAATCCCTCTGAATGGAATGTTGAATCCACTAGTGAAGTTTTACACCTTATTGTGTGGTTTAGGGAAAGTATCCCTAAAGGATAAATTGCTAGGTTCTATGTTTTGATTTGGAGAATAAGGAAAAGACAAAGGAAGCCTAATGACCCCTTGGGTAGGTTAGGAAACATCCAAGGAAGATTTGTGTGGATTGAGAATAACCAAATTGGAAGATTGAAGAAGTGGCTAGGTGTTGGGGCTCATCAAGTCTTCTTGCAGTGCACTCTACAGTAGGTGGTATCAGAGCCTGCTACGATCTTTGAAGGAGTGAAGAATGGCTGAGAGGATAGAAAGCTCTTTAGAAGAGGAAATCCCCTAGAATTTCTAGTGTGGAATTGGCAAAAATTGTTAGGGAAGAAGCAAAGAAGAAGAAGAAGATCAGTTGAAACTTCTTGAAGCTCTTGAAAGAGTTGGGAGAAGAGATCAAAAGTTAGATATCCCCATATTTTGTGGGAAGATGGATCCTGAAGAAAGCATGGATTGGGTGGAAGCATTGGAGAACTACTTTGAGTATGAAAAAATCTTTGAAAATTAGAAGGTGAGAGTAGAAAAATCCAGAATGAGGGGTCCTACTTTAAGTTGGTGGAACTTTATACAAAATGAAAGTGTAGAAGAAGGAAGGAATCCTATCTCGACATGAAAGAAGATGTTGGTTGAAGTCAAGAAATAGTTTGTACCTAAAGACTATGAAATCACCCTCCACGAGAAGTTGCAAAATCTTAGGCAGAAGGACCTTGATGTGAGTGGATATACTGAGGAATTTCATAAAATGACCTTGAAGGCCAGGGTTCCTAAAAGTGAAAAACACAAACTTTCTAGGTACATCAATGGATTGAAATATAGTATTCAAGATGAAATGAGCTTGTTCAACCCTGATTCAGTACACAAATGTTTCCAAATGGAACTCAAAATTGAAGAAAAACAAAAGAGGAGGGGAGAACAAAATAATAGAGGAAGAGGGAATAATTTCAGAGGAAGAGGAATATTTAATGGTAGAGGGTCATTCCAAAGAGGTCAAGGAGAGTTCCATCACCATGAGTCAGAGGGGGAACATAATAATAGAAAAAAATTTAGAGTGAGAAGATCCAACAGTAGAGGAAGGTTTGGGAGAAGAGGGCCTAGTGTCTTCACTGGGAAATATTTTACATGCAATAAAGTGGGACACCATTCCTTCAGATGTCCTGAAAAGAGTGGCACCAGCAAACAAGGAGGGGACAGAAGAGTATAGCTCACCCAAGAGGATGACACCCAAAGTGTATCCTCCTATCACTCTACAGCTTCAAGGCCTACAAATCCAGAGCAAGGAGAATGCTTAATGATGCAAAGGACACTCCTAAGAGTACCTACTACTGCAGAACCACCTCAGAGGAAGTCATTATTCTGAACAAGCTACAAGGTGAATAATAAGGTATGAAAGGTTATAGTTGATTCTAGATCTAAAGATAATATTGCTTCTAGGGAGTTAGTCACTAAACTTAAGCTACATGTTATCCCTCATCCTTTCCCTTATAAGGCTTCTTGGTTGACAAAAGAAAAGAAAACCATTATAAATGAGCAAGTGTGGGTAGATTTCAAGATAGGAGAGTATACAGACAGGGTTCTATGTGATATCACAGAGATAGATGCATGTCATTTGTTATTAGGGAGGCCTTGGTAGTATGATGTAGATGCTAGGCATGATGGAAAATCTAATTTTTATACTATAACTAAAGATGGTGTTGAATATGTAATGAATCTACTCCCTGACTGTGAAAAAGAGAAACATAATACTATTACTGTCTTACACATTGGAGAAAAGGAATTCATGAAAGTCCTAAAGGAGAAGGATACCCCTTGCTATGAAATAGTAGTAAGGCCCAAAAAGGAACCTTTGAAGGAGTCCAAAATCCAAAAACCCATTAGGGATGTAGGCCCGAAAGAAGTGAAAGCATTGCTAGATCATTACAGAGGCATCATTGTTGAAAACACCCCTGAGTCTCTACCACCTGAGAGAGAGATAAGTCACTACATAGACTTCATACTAGGGGCCACTCTTCCCAACAAGGCAGCATATAAGTTGACCCCTGAATAGGATCAAGAGGTAGCAAGGCAGATTAAGGAATTGTTGTCAAAAGGCCTTATTAGGAAAAGTGTGAGTCCTTGTGTTGTCCCTGCAGTCCTAGCCCCTAAGAAAGAAGGCACATGGAGGTTATGTATGGAATCTAGGGAAATCAATAGGATAACCATCAGATATAGGTTTCCTATGCCTAGATTTGAGGATTTAATGGACTGTTTGTGGGGTGCAAGTTACTATTCCAAGATAGACCTCAAAAGTGGCTATCACCAAATAAGAATCAGAGGGGGAGATGAATGGAAGACAGCATTTAAGACTATAGAAGGTCTCTATGAATGGCTTGTGATGCCTTTTGGCCTTTCCAATGCTCCAAGCCCTTTTATGCGATTGATGAATGAGGTATTGAAGCCCTCTCTTAACAAATTTATTGTTGTGTACCTTGATAATATTTTGATCTTCAGCAGGAGCAGGGAAGAACACCTCAAGTATTTGGACATGGTAATGAGGAAACTCCATGAGGAGAGGTTGAAAATAAATATAAACAAATGTACATTCCTTCAAGAAGAACTTGTGTTCTTAGGTTTTGTGATCTCCAAAAATAGTCTCAAGATGGACCTTACCAAAGTTGTGTATGCACCCTAAAATGGTCACCTAGACTTTGGGCCCTATTTATCATTTTATCAATTTATCAAATTTATGAATCAATGCTTTGGAACATGTTCAATTCAAATCAATTTCCTTGATCAAATTGTAATTAATTCAATTATTTCAATATTTCCTAAGGTTTGATCATTTTTATTTAATTAAAAGATTTAATCTCCCTTTTAATTAAATAAAATTCCTCTT
>MU227200.1:2141092-2161987 GCA_018584345.1 Thuja plicata | reverse complement strand
ATGTCTGCTTTGGAAATTAGGGCTAACTCTTGTGCTTCCTTTTCATCTTCAATGTCCATTTCCTCAAGCAATTTTTCCATGTCTTTAATGGAAATGAATCCAATTTCATCCTCTCCTGAATCTTCATTTGTTACACCTTCTTCAACATGGTAGCATTCCTTTCTTTATTTAGGTTTGTAATTAGATATGAACTTCTTGACTCTTGTGGGACACTTGGATGCAAAGTGACCAATCTTGTTGCATGAAAAACATTTGAATGGAAGTTGTCCTTCATACTTTCCTTTGCCTTTCTTTTCTCTTTTAGCAATCATGGCAATAATTTCTTCTAGTTCTTCATCAACTTCTTCTTTCTCATTAGAAGTGGGTAAAGTTTTCTTACCATGTATTGATGCTTTGAAGGTTGTTTCACTTTTGGGTTCAGTCTTCAATCTTGATATCTCAAATGCAGAGATTTTACTGATCAAAGTCTCTCTCTTGAAGTATTTTAAAAATTGCATGGTTTCATCTAGAATATTTATCTTTCTCTCATAGTCTTTTGTCAATGTAATCATCAGTTTGTCCATTATGTCTTCTTCTAAAAAATTTCCACCATTGTTTCTGATTCTAGAAACTGCTTCATTTATCCTCTAATTGTAGGCTCTAATGTTCTCTTTAGGTAACATCTCAAGATTGTTGTATTTCTTTTTCCATGTCTTCCTGCACGCATTCTTTGCTTGGATATCTCCTTCAAACTTGTCTTCTAAATACTTCCATATTGTGTATGCATTGTCTACTTTCTTGATCTCAGAGAATTCACTGTCAGATAGTGCACTTATAAGAGCTTCTTTGGCAACTGCATTAGCTGTGAATGTATCCTTTTGTTTACTAGTGGCATCATCTATTGCAAGGTCTTTTAGAGATGGAATAGCAACTTCTTGTGTGGCTATCTCAAATATATCAAAACCAACACATTGTAGATGTGTTATCATTTTGTTCTTCCAATCCAAATAATTCTCTCCATCAAACTTAGGAATCTCTTTTCTGAATTATTCCATCTGATCTACCTTAAGCTGTTAGGCTTTCTTTTCAAGGCACTTGGCTCTGATACCAATTGTTAGAATAGTCCCAAAGGATAACTAAGAGGGGGGGTGAATCATTTATCAGCTAATTTATTTCTTTTCTCTTATTAACTCCAGAATACAATAAATTAAATGCACATTATGATAACACAATAGACAACACCACAATTTGGCTATGGGGAAACCAAATGGTAAAAACCCCGGTGGGAATTAGCACCCACAATGAACTATACTTGTTTATAATAATCCTTGTTAGAAGATCTTGAAACCCTGTTAGGAGTTGGTCTTTACAATGCAATAAGTATAGTGACTTGGTTAAGGGTCTAACCCTATTAGGAGTCCTTTACAAATAACCATCTTAAGGGTGAGGACTCACTTTCCAAAAGATCACTGCTTCAATGGTGAAGGCTACAACCTTCTATAGAACATATATGCACTATATCAGACGATGAATTGTAGAGTAGACCTGCTATCTTGATCAGTTCCAATGTATTGTAATCTTCTATTGCTTCTTCACATAGATCCTTGATGAATGAAACTTAACTATTATTGTGCTTTGTATTTTTTTGTCTCTATTCTTCTCATTCACACTTAGCGTTTACAAATGAACTAATATAAGTATCTTCCTCAAGGTATAAGATCATGGGAACTGTTAGGAAACTCTTCATAAAATCCTTTTCAACTAAACTAATCACGCAAGCATAATTACAACCGTGCAATATAAACTGAATAGATGTGACGCTTCACAAAGTCGGCTTCACCAAATAAACTCTAACATTGCAATCTTGTTAAAACATGTTTGGCACCTTTAGATAACTAACTTCAACTCATAACTAATCTTGAATATAAACACACATATCCTAAAGATAAGTGTAACTCAAGAACCAATACAAATACGTCGGCTCTATACAGATAAACTCTAGAAACTGTAACTGCCACTAACAAAATTACACAACACAACTGAAACATCAAATTTGATTCTGCGTGTATGAACAGAGCATCAAAAACATGTCTAAAACATGAGTATAACTATGCAAGGGTTAATATCATCATTCTAATAAGTACATATAGAACACTACTGTATATTATATTTTGTCATCAATGACAAACATACAATCAACTAGCTACCAGAAGTAAATCTCCAACAGACTATACCACTCTCAACAATTTCACCAACTACATGAGACATTTTAATTTTCTTTTTGTGTAGTGGTCAGGGTGTATCTGGTGGAGAACCACTATGTTCCACAATCCTTATGCCTCCCAAAGTCATGATAGGTGGTGCAGTTATAAGGACATCATCAGTAACAACTTATTTCCCCTTTTATCCTTGATTCATCAACTTCCTCATCTCCTAAGGAATTAGGTACATCAACAGTGTCCTCATCCTCAGAAGATTCAAACTTTTCTCTAACATTTATATATATGGTGCCAAGTGTTGGTTGAAAATTAGGTCTATCTTCTAGCTCACCTACCTCATGCTTGAGAGGCACAGATGGGATAACCAAAGTCTCAACCCTAGTCTCACCCTTTTTAGCTGGAGCAGAGTGTTAAGAAACCTTAGTATTTAGAATATTTCTACATTTTTTTGCAATAAGGCCAATTTATCCTTAATTTGCTTCATGATCTCTTCATAATTTTGCATTAAATTTATTATCTTGTTTGAAAAATGAGTAAATCCTATTAGAGGATCATACAACACATCCATCTCTTTAACTGCAACCAATAATTTTTTGTAAGCTACCCACTTCTCCTTGTATTCCTCATGTAACTTCAAATCAAACTAATTTGGAATAACATCCTCAGGGTAATAAAAGACATTCTCCCTTTGAGGCATTATAATCCTTATTTAGAAAATTTTGAATAAATTCTCTGAATCATTGTATCTTGAAACACTAATGCCCAAACTATAAGGTTCAAATTATTTATAAAATGTACCCAACCACCTCTCATTATAAAAAAATAAGGAATCTATGTAATCAGGGAAGAAAGTACTCTTTTGCTTCCCTACCAATTTTTTTTCCTCAATTTGGCCAATTTTTCATACCACCTCTGCAAATCCTAACCTCAATGGTACCTCAAAAGGAAATACATGGGGTGTCCCCTCAAATCCATATACTCTTAGGACTGTGCTCACAAGGTATGATATTACATCACCCCAATTATGTGAAATGTTCAGCTCCAGCCTCATTTCTTTAGGTCTCAAGAATGCATGAAGGTCTATAGGAATCCTGGTTACATTTGTCATCAATCTAGACCTAAGATTAGATGCAAAAACATTATCAAAGCTCACAAATGTAGCCTCACTTCTATCCCATGGTAGATCCATTGTCCAAATTTGAACTGGCACTTCTCCCCCAATTAATAGTGGCAAAAAGATCATTGTCCCTTCTCTTTCTTCGCCAATTGTAACCCCTCATGTATCTTATATGCTAGATAGGGTAAAAATTCATACACATTGATGAAACCTAGATGTTGTATCTGAATAACCATTTACATAAAACCTGGTGGAATCACATTGCTTGGGTGCTTACCAACTACCTGAAATAATGATTAGAAGGTTTCCCTAGCATGCAAGGAGAATACCTCAATAGGAAAAGGCTCTAATGAACTAGGCCCAATATAATACTTTGAATCCTTGATGCTCACGAGATGATGTGACAACGGAGCTCCTCTCACATAATATCTCATCCTTTTGTAATCCTCATTAATAGAATCCATATAAATTGATTCTAACTAGCATGATAGTTCACTTAACCCAAAAACCTACCTCACTTCATCACTGGTGATCCTGACCAAGACCTCACCATTTATATCTGTAACAACTCTCAGAACAAAATCATATTGGTTTGCAATAGCGCTCTGTAAATATACATCCATAAAACCCTAGGGACCAAAACCCTAACTAAGTTGAATTTCTAGGCATTAGACCATGGGTTTGCTAAATTCTTTTCTCTATCCATATTCTGAACAATTCAAGACCTATCATTGGAATCCTAACATCTGAAACCATATATGCCTTATCCACTAATACCTCACCTAGGGCTTTCTGGGCTAACATCAATTGTCCCTTCAATCTATCACCAGTTGACCCCTTTAATTGATCTAAGAAGTAGTCATAAATACTCCTCCTTTGATACTGTGTTTGTCTTGAGTGGTTTATTATAGGAGCCATCTGGAATTTTTATAGAATTTTGACAAAACAAAAATACAGAATCTAGGGCACAAAGATAAAACTTAAAATTCTTCTCAATTCTAATTAATTACTTATTAACTTCAAGATACCCTATTTCAATAACCCTTCATAATTCAAAACCCCACAAATGCATATAAAATTTACTAAGATTCTCCCTTAAAACAATCAGGGTAGCAATAAAATGAACTTACAACTTTTCTGTTCGCAATCCTAATCAATTTCACTAAGAAAATCTCGAATCACTGCCTTAGATCACCAGAGTGTCAAGAATCACCTCCTTTTGTGTTTGTGCATCAAAACGATCGTTAATTCTTCTATAAATCACCAGAAATGTAACAGAAAATAATAATTTCTTCTATTAATTATTCACTCACAAGAGAAAACAGTCTCAAATGATTTGAAAGGAATTTGAATAACAACCATTGATTTTCTTGATCAGACGGCACAAATTGGTCACTCTAACATTTACCATTGAACTGGCCTACACCATATGCCTAGAAATGTGGTGGTATCTCATAGATTCACAATTTTTAAAAAGACTAACAACTATGATCATGTATCAATGACAATCATTGATCTTGGCCGATCTTTATCTTACGATCAACACTACAGCCCTTTTCCCTTTGACTTAAAATTTGAGAAACTTTATCACTTAGAAAATAAGATCACCACTCCAATTTTCATGTGCAAAAAGATGGTCCCATTAGTAGCATGATAGATAACCAACTGCAAACCACAATCACCAGAAACAAAAAATCATAACCCTTTAGCCGCTCAACTTTCTGCCAGGTGTCACCTCATCATGTATTCATAGTAGAATGATGGTCTCATTAGTAGAATGACATATAACCAACCATAAACCACAATCATAGGAAAGAAAAAACCATAATCCTTTTTCTTCTCAAATTTTTTCCAAGTGTCACCTTCTCATGTATTCGTGATCAACTCCAACAGTTACATATTGTATTGCGAGAATGCAGAAAGTCAATAAAATGGGTAACTACTAGTTGAAAGATTGACCATCATTGGTTTAGAAAAAAAGGACCACAAAGCTAATAAATCATGCCAAACTTAACAAAAGGAAAGAACCATAGGGATGACAACTTAAAATGATTGAGCCTAGGGACTTATAAAGTATGACCCATTACCATGATAATAAGACCCACCAATAAGTGGCACAAATAAAGTAAATAAGGAAAGAAACACTTAGGGTTTTTAAAAAAAAACTTGAAGCAAAAATCCTTTAAAGCCTAAACCCTAAGACCTTCTACAAAGAAAAGCAAAGCCACCACTATATAGAAAAGACACTATAATTACCAATTTTTTGCAAAGGAAAAAACAAGTACCACCACTTTGTTTGTATAAAAATACCAGAATAGGTCCTTGCATGTGATAAGTATTTGCATCCCTACACCCTTCTAACCTATCACTCAAAACATTTTTCCCTCAAGTGTCTTATGAACCAAGCAGGGCACCTAACATGGATTTTTGCATGGATCTCTTTATAGGGTTAGGCATCCTAGGCTTGTTCTTAGAACCCTCTAATACCTCTTTCTTCCTAAGAATTTTGAAATTTTGAAATACTCAACTAAACATAGCTCAAACAATGTTGGAGTACTTACTTGTGACCATCGCTGAAGAATTCAACATGTTCTTCCTGTTAGAGTAATCATTAATTTTCTTATTAATTAAATCATGTTGATTTAATTAATTAATTTATTACTCTTTAGTGCTTAAGCTTTCTCTTAGGTGCATTAATGATTAATTCTTTTATTAATTATTAATGTGCAACCTAGATTTTTTAGTTTTTAGGGTTTTTTTCACCTTTATAGGTTGAACCTTGTAATTATTTTTGCATAAATTGGAATATATGTTTTCTCACATTTTGAGTACTTTATGAGTTCTTTTTTTTCCTCCTTTCAGCTTCTCTCCTGTAATAGGTTATTTGCATGCAGGTGTTCTTCAGGTTCTGTGGATTTGTATTTCTCAAATCCTACATGGTATCAGAGCCGAACTCCTGCTCCATGTTTGGGTGTTTTTTGAAGCAGTGATTTGTAGGAGAAAAGCTCATTTCTTTCAGGGTTTCTATTATCAATCTGGAGCTGAAGGTTTTTTTGGAGCATTTTGGGCCCAAATGGACCTCACCATCATGCTCAGAAGGCCCAAGAAACCACATTTTCATATAAAGTTTTTCATTTTTGGCTACAGTGACCTCCAGAAAAAAATTTCTCTCTCCAGTGCTATATGACACAAATTTTGAGAAAATGTTTTTTGAAAAACCATATTTTTTGTGATTTTTGGGCACAAGCAGAACGTGCTGCCCCCGCGTGGCCAGTGTGCCACCTGTACCTAACCTCCACTGGTGCACCACTAATAGCCAGCCTAAGAGATACCACAACCCCAACCTCACCCAATAGCCACCACTGCACCACCGGAACTCCACCTTCACCGCCGAGCACCGCTTGTCCATCGCTGCCCTGCTGATGTCATTTTTCAACCGATAACCAAAAAAAATTTCAGGCGCCAGATTTTTTTATCGGTGATGATTTTGTGCTGACCTCAGTAATAGGCTACTGATGGTCAAACGGCCGTCAACTTTTATGCAGTTCCTGGCGACAGTCATTTGGACGTCAATTTTTTTCCAGTGACTATGTTTTTCTAGTGAGCGGCTCTTTCTAACCTCCTGTCAGTGTTTTGGTTGTAACTTGAGCATACGATATCATTTTTTAGAAAATGAGATATCACTAGAAATCTCTTTCCAAGACAAAGACCACCACAATGGTTTCATCTGCAAATCAGGCCATTTGAGTATCTTTTTTTAGTGTCAAAGTAGCATCTTTTGTTTCTCTCCTCACTACATCAGGTCACTGGGTTTTCCTCTTATTTTTCATGCTCTTTAAGTTATTTTTTGGTGTATGGGGGATAGTATACTACATTATGGGGGGTTCACTTTCCTTTCTTTCATTTACTTCAGAAAGACCCTTCTGCTTCTATCTTCTTTCTCTCAATGTCAGACCCTTCAGTGGACTAGCTGACGCCGCACAACTACCATACTTAGAAAGCACACATGACCAGATTGCTCATGTCATGGGGATTATGGTCCTATCTGGATGAGAATAAACCTATTTTGTAGTGTTCTTTTGAGATTCTTCACTACATGAACAAGATGGATGAAGCCATGGGCTTTATTGCACTGAATATCTCTGACAGTATCTTGTTTCATTTTTAGAATTTGCACACTCCTCGAACCATCTAGGGAAAGTTTGCAGATTTTTTTGGCATAATGAATGAGTTTCAGGCACTCCATCTTGATGTAGAGTTGACATCAATGTCTCTTGACATTTTTTCCACCATTGAGGACTTCTTGATGAAGTTCAATTCTCTCTGTTCACTTTTACAAGGATGTGGGAAAACCAAATCAAATAATGAGTGTATCTTTGTGATACTCTCAAAGCTTTGAGGATAGTTCAAGATCTTCTCCTCCACTTTATATTCTACTATGGATTCTCTAGGTCCTAGGCACATTATGCCTTCCTTTGCGGCCTTCTGTGATTGGTTGACTCAAGAGTAGTCAAAGATTCAATAGTTGAATGATACTTCTAGCTCTATGATTCATGCTTTGGTTACTCATCCATCTTCACAAAAACTAGAGCAGAAAAAGGTATCACCATCCATGGAGTTTTGGAAGGATTCTCCTTCTCAGCATTCCTCGAGCCCACCTCCTCCAAATAAGGGGAAATCGAAAACCAATAAACCTAAGTGTGCTTATTGTAATAATCCCAATCATGATGAGTCTCAGTGCTTTTAGAGGAAGGTAGACGGATATGCCCAATAGATTTCTTATTTGACAGCTCTTCTTCACAAGAGCAATATTGATATTCCTTCTTCCTCCTCTGACTGGTCTTCTTCATCATCTTCTCAGGCAGATAGGTTAGATAACAGAAAGGTTCATGCATTATGTGCATCTTCAATTTCTCCCTCTTCTAGATGGCTATTGGATTTAGGTGCTTCACACCATATGGAATCTTCTCAGGGTTTATTCTCATATTTTGAGGCTTCCCCTACCCCACATATTTTGATGGGGAATAACACTATTATGACTGTCTGTGGGAAGGGTTCTATTGACATTGATGATGGTACATTCCATGATGTATTATGTGTTCCATCCATGTCCTCTAACCTTCTCTCTATTTATCATATTACTCATAGTAGGACAGGGAAGACAGTTGAGTTCACTCTAGATTCAGTGCAAATTAGAGATAGTGCAACATGAAATATTGTTTCCACAGGGATAGTTGATCATGCTACCCACTTGTACTCCTTCTCTCATTTTGGTCCAGCATCTCCATTTTCATAGAATCTCTCCTACTTCACGAGTGCCTATTTAGGATAAGTAGGGTCACCTAAAATTATGTGTTGTTCCTGAGATCAGTGTTGTGGCTTCTACACCTCCTCCTATTTAGTTTTCATTTGTTCAACATGATTCCTCTTTAGTAGTACTTTTTATGGTTGCTCCCTACATCGCGCCACCTACTCCTATTATTGAGGGCATATCTGAGGACATTCATCTCCTCCCAGATGATAGATTCAACCCATCTATTGGTCTGCCTTCATTGGAGATTCCACTACAAGAGTCTCATGCATTCTCCTTTGAGTATCAGTTAGGCCTTCCAGTTTCACCTCTCATTCAGGGGTTTCCTTGTTGTTTCGTGCCTTGGTTTCTTTCGCATTGGAGTTCCATTGGTTTGATCCTTTCCATAGGGGTTCTATCTTTCTGGGGGGTCTTTGGTGTCTCATCCCTCTCTCATGGGGGGGCTGGTTGTACTTATGGTTTTGAGAGAGTCTCTTGAGCCATTTCTTTTCTGCATTTTTCTCTCTTTTTGGAGAGGGGTTTTCCCCACTGATTTTCTCCTTTGTCTCTGGTTTACAGAGATTTCCTTGTATTGGGTACCTGATTAGGCCTGGTTGCCGGGACCCATTTCTTGCTTTCATAGTTGTGCTAGGTTAGCTTTCCCCCTGCACTTAGCTTAAGGGGGGGTGTTAGAGTAATCATTAGTTTTCTTATTAATTAAATCATGTTGATTTAATTAATTAATTTATTACTCTTTAGTGCTTAAGCTTTCTCTTAGATACATTAATAATTAATTCTTTTATTAATTATTAATGTGCAACCTAGCTTTTTTTATTTTTTAGGGTTTTGCTCACCTTTATAGGTTAAACCTTGTAATTCTTTTTTCATAGCTTGGAATTTTTTTTTTCTCTCACATTTTGAGTACTTTCTGAGTTCTGCTTTTTCCTCCTTTCAGCTTCTCTCCTGTAACAGGTTATTTGCATGCAGGTTTTCTTCGAGTTTTGTGGATTTGTATTTCTCAAATCCTACACTTCCTTTTCACAGAGATCACTTCACATCATCCTTCAACTCCAAAAAGAAAATTATAACAAAAATTTTATATTTAATGCCACCTTTCACAAGTCCTTTCTCATTTAATTCAAGTGTGTAATTCACACCGCCAACCTTTTAAAATCCTGAGCTAAGATCAAATTCCTTTCACAGTCACATAGTAACAAATCAATGGCTTGATTTCACTATTGCAAAATGGTGATGGCACCTTTTGTTATGTTGCAAAAATATTTTTTTGATAGTTTTATGCCTTATGCGGATTAGTTACATATGACTTTTCCTTCATCACTAAATCTAATCTTTCCTTCTTATTGACTATTTCAACCCTATGATCTAGCGATACGTATCACCATTTCACATATCTCTTATTACTTTAGGATATTTATTTCATGAAATAGATATATCAATAGTGTTATATTCTTATCGCTACTTTTCACACCCTTCGTTCTAGTTAAACATAGTTCCTTACAAAATGATGATAATAACACAATTTTATTTCTTCATCGCTAGTTTTCAAGTTATCTTTTGTGATGATAAACAGGTTTTTCAAAATGGTGATTTTGATCACATTCATCATTATTTTTCATTTTTTTCAAGTTTTATAGGATGAGAGGCTTGTGAAATAGGCTTGAGAGGTCAAGTAAAATAACGCTGACAAAATGACACATGGTGCCATATGAATTACCATTGAAGACACCTAGGATGAGTGTAACCCATTATCGCCCTTACACTCTTAACTTGAGTGAGGGATTTAAAATGAACACACAAGCGTGACATAATCTGGGTCATCCACATGTTTCACATACTTTTTGTTTAAAACAAACCATATACTATGAAGAATTGGATGAGCCAGTGATAGGTAAACAACTAGGTTCTATCTAAGGTTCCAATTGAGGTGCTAATTGGTTGCTAATCAAAGTGGTAATTGAGAAGATAATTGTGATGCTAATCTAGGTGCTAAATAGAACCTAATTTCATGTATTTTTTATTCTAATAGGTGTAATAAATGCAAAAAATAGCGCCATCTTGACAAATAGTACCTAATTTTTTTTAAAAAAAAAGAAGAGAAAATACAATAAAATAGTGGGTGGAAGCAAAAAATGAAGAAAAAAATACAGATAATCACAAGGATTTGTTGTAGGATATAATTAATTTGCATATAATTTATCATTTATTTATTTACATATTAAATTCATTTGTATTACATACCCATATAGTTTCATTAACCATAATATACACATCATACCATTTGCATTTCATTACATTAAATGTCACATCACATATCCATCCATCACATAGATTATACATCATATTTTGCATATACTAACATCATATATATAATCCATACATCATTATCATTAAACATCCATCCATATTTCCATGCATCATCTATCCATACATAATATCATTATCTACCACATGCATAATCATAATGCTCCATGTATCCTTGCATTAATCATGTTATCATCATCATAATATAGTTATATCACATATATATAATCGCAATCATCCTGCATAAAGCATATACATACACATCTTGCATCACAAAGTGTCAGTCCCATAAAAGAATCGCATAGGCATCATATAAATCACATAATATTAAAATTGCAATCAAGCATCCACTCATGCATATAGATAGAATATAAAGGAAATCAACTACCTCATAAATCATTATTTATCTTCATAAAATTCCATAAATGTGCATCTGTATAGCCCATAAATTTTATAATATAAATGTCCATCAAATTGTATAAGCATGAAATCATATCAAAATAATAATAGTCCATTGAATAGATGCATACATATAAGATGTTTTATATATGTCATCTCAAAATGTCAAAATTGTGTGTCTACAGGTGATTGTTAGGTTTTGCTATGGCTATCCAAACTGGTCAGGTCCCTTTCTCTCTCCTCCACCCTCTCCCTCATCCCTCCTTGGTGGGGTCTTGATTTCCTCATCCTAACTAGCCCTTAAAATTCCATTGAACCTCTAGTCCTCTGCAATTGTGTCCTCTTAGAGAATTTAGGTGATCATAGTCCCTTGGTTATTGCCTAATAGTATAGGGTCTTCTAATTCTCTACCTCTCTCCCTTGTCTTTCGATTTTCCTATGGATTATGAATGCGTTAGTAACCACCTATTTCATCCCTCCTCTAATCCTCTACCAACTTTACTCTCATTTGTACCCCTCATTACCCCATGTCACTTCTCTTTGAGCCCTCTCCTCCTCTAATGCCCACTTAGTCTTCTCTAGTTATATCCTCAGATCTCTAATCTCTACCTTCTTATCAGTAAGCTCATACTGCATCCCATAGGCCCCAATCTACACCCACTCATGTGTATTCTCTACCTATACCTCACCCACTTGTTGGGTGACCCTCTGCAGTATCCTCTCTAAGGATGTAACCTATGCTCTAGTCGAGTCTCTCTCCCATTGTGTGGTAGCTAGTGTTGACTCAAGGCTAGCCACCTGAGCTCTCTCAATCTATACTACCCCCTTTAGTAAGGTCACCTTTGTTTGTAGACTAGCCCTCTCTCCCCTAGTGGTATCCATATCAAGCTCCAAGTTAGATGCCTTTGTTTGTCTCTCATCCCTTTCCTAGTTGGATAATCTATGCATATCCTTTAGCCTCTCATACTCTCTCTTGGGTAATATGTCATCTATTCCATGTACCTATTTACCTTGTCCTTGTCCCTACACCTATCCCTAAGGATCTTGTACTTTTTCTCCTTCAGCATGAACATGTTCCTTTACCTGTACAGGTGCCCTACCAACCCACACTCATGGTTCTCTCTACCTCCAAACCATCGCTTCTCTTGTAATTGTTTCCTTATCACCCCCATGTCATCCATCACCCCCATCCCCATCATCTACCCCCTCCATCCTAATCAATATCAACCTCGTCTCTTGGCTTCTCATCATCTACTAGGTTTCTAGGGTCTGTCAATTGTATTGGTAGATGTATTTCCCACCATTCCACATATGTTATATTCATCCCTACATCTGTTACATTCTACCTCTTGATCCATGGTACCAGAGTCATTGTGAGCTATCTAGATCACACTAACACTACATCTACATATCTCCCCCAAACACCCACCTCCCTAGTCACATGAGGGTGTACTAGTGTTGGAAAGAGACACCACTCTTGATGGATTGTATGTTGTCATTGATGGAAACTATACATGTTTCTCATGGTCACTTGTCAAGTTTTAGAGTTAACAAAGGATTGTATATAAATGTGGCTAAGTATGGAAGAACAGAATAATGTACATGTTTTGATAAAGGTTCAGTATGGATAGGTACATTTTATTTTTGGGTTGTGAACCTAGGAGGAGCTTTATTGAAATATAATTCACCTTATTCCATCATTGTAGTTGTTGGTGAGTTCAAATGATCGAGTTATAATTATATTTTTATCATATTTCTTGTGTTCAGTAAGGAATGGTGAGAATATGTGTGTTGATCGGTCAGGGATCCTATTAGGTCGATAGGATAGATTATTTTCAATTTTTTTTTGGTAGATATGACATTGGTGAAGTGATCTATAAAATTATTCGAGGTTAGGAACATGTTATGGGTATAGATCTAGCCGATACTTCATATGTTACTTCAAATTTTCTTGAGGTCAACCAGTGAAGATATTATTTTTGTAAATGAATATATAAGATCAAGTTTTTTTGATGATTTGACATGGCAATGGTGAGATATGTTATGGTTATATTTTGTGTGTGTGAAGGATCTATAAATAAAGGTTTGATTAACAGTTGAGAAGAGATTTTGTATTGTACTTGCATGGAACTATATTGGCATTTGTGATGTTATCTTTCAATTCATCTTTTGGATTGTAGTCTAACACATTTTGTAAACAAGTGAGATTTCCTAAGGGTTGTAGCCCTCTTTTTTATTTGAGAAATGTTCTCTAGGAAGTGTACCTAAATACATGTGCATTTCCCTTTTGTATTAAACCTTTAACAAGCTTATTCTACAAAGTAAATATTTGTGGGTACCATCCCCACTGTGGTTTTTCCCTTAACCAGGTTTCTTTACAAAAATCATGGTGTTATAATGTTGTGGATGTATGCTTTGTATTTCAATTTATTATTGCTTATTGCTTTTGGTTTATGTTTAAGGAATCTAATCACCAAAGTTTAAAATAGAAGAACATCTATTCACTCCCCCTCTCAATGTTCCTTAATTCCAACAATTATTCCCTCTCCAATGAAATCCTAGATAATCCCAAACCATCACATAACTCATGTCACTCGATACCTTTTGATCTAATGAATGGTCCACCTGAGTAACTAATAGTTAGTCTATAAAAAGTAAAGGTAGTATTTATCCTCACTACCATCCTCTCTCCTATCTTGATCCTTGACTCCCCACACCTCACAGTCCCTATAGGGTGTCCATGTGAACACCTTAAGGTTATCCAAAACTCCCCTCTAGAATCATGTAGCCCCAAAAGACAAGTAGAAAAGTGTTGGCCTGTATGTGCATGGATAGGGCTCTCCACTCTATTGCTCTTGTATCCTCAATGGCCTCATCACATAAAATATGCTCTCATTCCCATACTGGCAACAATGTCACCCATGTCCCTAGGTTATTGTACCTCTAATATGCACACGTGTGCAAATCATGGTACAACTAGCCTAGGATAGTGTAACCCCAGAAGAAAATGGTGCTTGAATCCAACATTGGAACTAAAGACATAGCCCCGCCTATAGAGAATCCATATCCTAACAAATCTAGAATCATATGACCCCTGGTCATCCCTACCAATTATAATGCTAATTGTGGTAGCCTCTTTTCCACTATTTCTCTCCGGGGAATCTATGTATGATCCCTCAGAATCCTCCTCATCAAATGCTCAAAGATAAGCTGCATATAGTAATCTGCATCCTCCAACCTATACTTAGGGATCACCCCTTTGATAAGTACCCAATATATCCTCCATACATCTATTTGAGTAATCATTGCCTCCTTCATAGGTAGATAAAGTAAAGTGGTATCATTGTGCCACCACTCCAACAATATTGTAATAATCCCATTGTGAACCTGTGCCCTAGGCCACTAGTGCACATGGTCTAACCCTACTTCTATAACCAATCCTCACTCCCTCATTGTCAGTTGCTCTCACAGCTCTATAGTCATAAGTCAGTGCTCATGCAACCCAAGTGACATAAATTGTACTTGTATCCATCCAAACTTGTGTTAGTTAATCCTTCTTTATTCCTAACTCCCCCCTTTTTCCCCTAGATCCTGACTAGGGCATCAATTATTTGGCCTCCCTAGTAACCCCCCCCCCTCTTAGTGTTTTTAAAACACTTTTTGACATTTTACCTAACCCTAGTTTCCCCTACGCCAGTTTGTGCTTGCATTATTTCGGTGCAACCGTCATTTCCTCCATTTTATAGTGGTGTGAAAGTTGATCTAGGGATTGGCATTTATGCCCCCTTCAACCCATGTTCTCATGCTAGCACATACATTAATCATGCAATTGGCATCTACATGGACGTCGATCGTGCGATCAACATTTTTTTCCCTACCAAATTTAACCCCCCATTAATGTCGTACGACGCACCATAAATGTAACATTAAATACATGAATACAAAGTACAAAGTGTCATTTAGGCACTCGCTAAAGGGTTGTACTCCATTGGCTGCTAGTAGACTCACTTGCACTCCCCAAGCTAGTTTCACTTCCTTTCCTAATCTATATTTTTCATAGAACTCTCATTTTTTACTTATATGAGTTAAAAATGACCACTTGTAGACCCTTTTGGACCTACTTATAGCCCCCTATAGGCCCCAACTTATTCCTTGACCTCGCTTTCTTCCCTGAATTCTCTTACACCCTTTTGGTCATGAAAATTCCTTATTTATTCTATTTCCCTTCTCCCTTTTCCTTCCCTTTATTATTTTTTCAAGAAATTCTCACAAATTTAACTTTTTGTAATAATTTCTCAAGGGAGCACACCCCTCCATCGTCACTCCGATCTGACTCTCAAGCCTCTATTTTCCTCTGGGGCATCTTATTTTCTCTTCTTTGATGCGATGTTATTTCCAACACCGTATCAAAGAGGGGGAAAATGTAGATGTCCAAATTTGTTCATCATGAAATTATTTAAATTCATGACTATTCCCCCCTTTAATTAACTAATTTTTTATTTAATTAATTGTCTAGCCAAAATAATATAATTAATTTTAACTAATTGATTATACTATTTTATCATTTTCCTTTATATAATTGATTTATTTATTTAAATTAATTATCTTAGCCTTCTATCCTAATAATGTGGTACATTTTAATAAATTTATCATATTATCCCCTCTTTACCCAATATTTGAATCATTTTATAATTATTTGAATATTCCTCTTCTTAGCCTAATCCTTGTGATTTAATTAATTAAATCTAAACTCGCCTTAATCCCTAGCCTATGAATCCAATCATGACACCCCTAAACCTAGCCCCTAATTAATAATAGACTAATCTTGATTAATTAGCCTAATTGTATGATTCCTACACCAATTAGTATTTCCTTCCAAATTTGAATGTGTGAGACATGTGTGAACACATTCCCACACTCAACCACCAACCTCCCTTAATTGACATACACCTTATTAAACAGTTGTCCTCCTTTACTCTTTGAGGTTTTCTCACGCATGTGTGGGATTTTTTGAGCCTCTCATATCTTACTTCTTGATCCTCTCATATCTTACACATGTCCCCCTCTTAGCATTTAATTCCACCTCTTCCAATTTTTCTCCCACATGTGTGAGAAACCACCACCCTTTCATGGGCAACTACCCTTGCATATGTGGCTTCCATTTTGCATCCACGTCATTTCCACTTAATTGATCCAAATGAGTCTTAACCTTCCATTCAATTTTAATTCTCAACCATCCATTCCTTCTAAAATTCTATAAATTGAAGCCTCTACATAGCATTTTATCCATCTCTTGTATTAGTATTGTTATCATGTTCAATTGTTGTTAGGATTTTCATTTGCAATCTTAGCCATCTTAGTCATTGTAATATCTAAAAATTTTGTGTTTTGCATATAAGAGACATTACATTTGAATATGTTATGGAGGTAAATAAGATGTTCTCCTTATATCCTTAGATGTGCAAATGAAAGATCCAAGTTGATTAACCCAAGAGGAATGATCAATGCATAAATGAATCAATCATTTGCGAAACAACAATAAGGAAGGAAGATCTTAATTACCTGGTTTGATTTATTAATTTGAATGTGAAATAGATGTAGAAATATTGATAACAATAATTGAATTGAATAGGATAAATGTACTAACCTTTGAATATTGTAGATCTGAAGAATGGTGTTTTCTGAAGCCTGTGTTGATTTTCTGGAAAATCCAGACCAAATCTGGAATAGAAATGCAGAGATGGACAAAACCTAGAAATATTTTTTTTGTTCTGAGATAGTTCTGATTTGTACCCTCAAATAAATGTCACCATTTTCTATAATTTCTGATTGCGCCCTAGGTCACAATCGACCTAAAAAGTCTCAGACTAAAATTCTATTTTCGGATCTTGAAAGTTGCTGAAAAGGGTATCCGAATCTCCGTCCCGATCTGTTGTTCCGAAACTGTACATGAAATAAAAAGAGTTTTTTTTTGGGGGGGATGGGTTTTCCTTGGTCAAACCTCAGTTTTGGAATTAACCTCAAATATATAATTGAAATTGTATAAATAAACAAAGTAAATGAAACAATTCACCTTGCTCATGTAAAAGTCCTTGTGGAGGATTCGAATCCTTGAATCCACAATTATGGATGCACCAAATGAATGTAGAATGTAGAATGTAGAATGTTGTATGTCTTAAATAAATTTATTTTAGATCTTCAACACCAATCTTGAATGGGTTCTTGAATTGGAAGAGGCTTGGAGGAATGTAGATGGATAAATATTCAACAAGAGGGCTCCATGGAGCTTGAATCCTTCAAAGGCCACCAATGGATCTCCTTGATGAAAATGAATGCTTGGGAAGTGCTTGAGAATGGATGAATGATTTAATAGCTACTTGGCTTGCTTCAAATCTTGCTTCTTCACCTTTGGGATTCACTCTTCAAGTCTTGAGCTTTTGCAATTATCAAGTCTTAGTGCTTAGAATCATCCTTAGAGAAAATGAGAGGAGAAACCTTCCTTTTATATGAAATTAGGGCACAATATTCTAGAGAGGTTGACATAGGAGAATTAAATTCTAATTGGACCCATGCCCCTAGAAGAGGACCTATGTTAAATATAATTTAGGATTTATTTTCCCGAAGTCTGAAACAGCCGACCCAGAAGCAAGAATTAACTTTTTCCAAAGACCGACATCCGGAAACCCTGAGATTCTGAAATTTGAACCCCAGGCTTGGAAAAGGTCAATTATGACCTAGGTCAAGGTCAAGGTTGACCTTGACCCAAAAAGGTCAACCTTGAACCTGAGGCCAAAGTCTTAGTTTCTCAGTCTAAGGTGCCAAAAATAGGTTGGAAAAAGTAGAAATGGGGCAGAACAGGGGGATAAAGCCAGATCAAATTCAGGAACCCATTCAAGGCGCTTGACATGACCCAAAACCACTTACCTGGAAGGATAAACCAGTCTACCATGGAAGTGCTTCCATTTTTTTACTATACATTTATCCCCCACTTTAGCAAGAGTATGGACTCAATACAAACTCTTGGTAAAGGAGATCATAAAGAATAGATAATCTTATTGGAATCATAAGGGACAAAGAAATCCCCAAGCCCCCAAGGGACTTAAGTCTTTATAAACCCTAAGATCGTGATAAGAGAGACATAACCAGTTAAGGAGAGAGAGGGGGTATGGTTACCTCGCCCAATGAGAACTTATGCCCCATTGTGAACCACACAAGGAAAAAAGTGTAATGGAAAAATGAAGTTGAATCGCCTAGTGAATGTGGCTACTCACTAGTCAACCCATCAAGGAGATCCATTCTTAAGGACACCTTCTGACCTTAAGGGATCAAAACATTGTATATTGAAACTGGAGGGATCAAGAGATCTGTGTAAATTTAAATAGGAGGGATCAAGAGATCCTAAAAAGTGAAATGTCCATGCTTTAAGGATTAGTCTTTAATCCATAAAGGGAAAAAATTTTAAGTTTTGAAAATATTTTGAACATGTGTGTGTGAAAAAGGTGAGTAGAGTGTATTCCCCCATGTGAAATTCATTGATAACATTTTAACAGAATCAATGGCTTTGACGGAATTATAAACAACTCTACTGATTACGTTTCCACTACAAGATGCCCCCAAATGAAGATAAATCAAGGGAAATATCACATAAACATACAAAGAACACAGAAGGGATCTACCTATTGTGGGGTTAATATGATCATAAGATAATATATACATATAGATATGATATTATTGCAAATGAATTGACATTAATCCCCAAAGAAAGTAGAACTACAATCACAATGGAGGAAAGAAAACTCAAGAGTTACGAAGAAGAATATTTTTGGACCACAACATGGACACCAAAAAGAATCAATGCTACCATGTCCCAGATCCAAGCAGACTATACAAGGAAAACATTTATGAACAATAGCACAACTACAACATAACATGAAAACAACAAATAGAAGAATATAGATACATATAGAGAAATTATACAACAGTTTTGATTCCTTTATCACCTTGCACCAACAAAGTAACAAGGGTCGTATAAAAGAGTCTAACAAATATTTAGCAAATACATTACGATAGAAGCACAATACAACATGCAAACACAAAAATGGCTACCATGAAGGATAAGCCAATCAGGCGCATCACCTACTCTCCCCATCTCAATTTATATTATTTAGGGAAGGTGTTAAACTTGCAAGAGGGAATATATCCAATATAGTAGGAATAATAGCCAGTTCCAAACAAGGATCCTCTTGAGAATCGCGTTGCTCAATACTAGGTGTAATTGTCAATTGAGTTGAAATCATATGAGGTAAATGAGTGTCAAGAACAATGGTCTCATATTCATCACTAAGATCAATAGGATCATCTAAAGTATCCTCCTCATCAAGATTAATTAAAATGGGATCTAAGATGCGAATAGGATCATCATACTCATTCATCTTAACGTCATTGTGAATATTGATTTCTTCCAACACATTAGGCATAGGTTGATTGAAAGAAGATAAATAATTTTGAAGAAGAGAAGCACGGGCCCTAGCATTAGCTCCATGCTTCTTACGATGTTCATTAGCAGATTTATTACATTTTGATTTGTTTGACACATGTGGAGAACTAGGAGGAATAACCACTGATTCCTTCACAGGTTTTGTAGGAGGATTGGTAGGATTCACAGTAGGCTGAGAATAAATATTGGGAGGTTGAGTAATAGAGTTATTAGTAATGGATAAATGAGGTATAGAAGGAGTGGTAAAAAGACCACGGTTGAGATCTATCTGATACATGCTTAAATTGACAATCTTGCAATGTTTATAGGCTTGATATGAGCGAAAAAGGTTGTCAAGGCAAGGAGGACATGAATTAGGTAATGAGGGCCAAAAGAAATCAAGAGTAGCACAATCTATAGGCCTAGAAGGTTGATATAGACTATGATTAATATTTTTTACTTCTCCATTATGAATGAACTTAAGACATTTATGAATAGGAGAAGCAATAGCATGCATAGCAGTTATCCAAGGAAAACCAAATTTGACTTGAAATTGATCAGATGTAGGAATGATGATGAAGGTATTATCTACAACCTTTCCACAAAGTTCAAAAGGCAAGTTAATAGAACCAAGTGCGGGATAGAGAAAACCATTACAAGTTTGGATCCATGCATCCAATGGATCATAACAATCACATTGTAGGCCTTTCATAAAAATATTTTCCTCAGTAATAACCTTGATTAAAGATGTGGGATCAACAAGAAAACCACGTTTAGGTATCTTAGCAATCCTATCATAAATATAAATGGGACCATCGGGAGCCTTAATAGTTTCAGAGTCATTAAAGTTAATTGAAAGTTCCCGAGGTTGCTTATCCTTAGTTTGTTTCTGAGGTTTAGGTAGAACTATAATTTGAGGTGGAGGTGAAGGATCTTGAACAATAGGTTGAGATACAAAAACACTCCCCACATGATTAACAATGTGATTAAGATCATCCATCTTTGAATCGTAAATGATATCCACAGAAGATGGTTGAGCGATAGTATTAGTATCATGTGTAGGTAGAGGATTCATGTAGATTTGAAGGTTTTG
>MU227200.1:2072849-2137908 GCA_018584345.1 Thuja plicata | reverse complement strand
AAGTCTTGAGCTTTTTCAATTATCAAGTCTTAGTGCTTAGAATCATGCTTAGAGAAAATGAGAGGAGAAAGCTTCCTTTTATATGAAATTAGGGTACAATCTTCTAGAGAGGCTGACATAGGAGAATAAAATTCTAATTGGACCCATGCCCCTATAAGAGGACCTATGTTAAATATAATTTAGGATTTTTTGTCCCGAAGTCTGAAACAGCTGACCCAGAAGCGGGAATTAACTTTTTCCAAAGACCGACATCCAGAAACCTTGAGGTTCTAAAATTTGAACCCCGGGCCTGGAAAAGGTTGATTGTGACCTAGTTCAAGGTTGATGTGGACCTTGATCCAAAAATTTTGACCTTGACCCTAAGGCCAAAGTCCCAGTTTCTCAGGCTGGGGTGCTAGAAATAGGTTGGAAAAAGTGGAAATGGGGCAGAACAGGGGGATAAATCCAGATCAAATTCAAGAACCCATTCAAGTCACTTGACATGACCCCAAACCACTTACCCATAAGGCTAAACTATTCTACCATGGAAGTGCTTCCATTTTCTGACTATACAGTCATTTTAGCATAAGCATTTCATCATTTGCATTTAGCTTAGAAATCATGGATATCATAGTATATATCTCTAATTTATTTCATTTTCTCATACCATTAGCATTGCATTTGTCATCTTAGCATGCATCTTAGAATCACATTTCATCCATTTACCATCTAAATTTATTATTTAGGGAACAATATTATTGTGTTTGAGAGCATACCCAAATCAAAAATTCAAAGACCACATCAAATGGAGTAGGGTGCCTCTATTTTATCTCATCTTATGTGTGAGTGAACTTTTAGTTAGAAAATGCATGGTGTAAGCTTTTTATGGTTTTTGCATTGTGCTTTCAGGTCAAATTTACCCACCCTCATGAGCTTTGGTTGTTCCCTCCTTCTTAGAGAACCTTCCAATGAAACTTGTATGAAAGGGATCCAAGACTTCATGTATTTTATGAACATAGTGTTTTATGATTTCCTTATCACTCATCCTCAAGATAGAGTTTACTAGTGTTGCTGAATTTGGAGGAGATCAAAAAAATATCTTCTCCTTCTCATCAAGTCTGCAAGCATCCCCCTCTTAACAATCACCCCATTGTAGAGAAAAACCACATATTTGGTTACCCAAATGATGTTGAAGTGATGAGAAACCAATATAGTTGTTATGCCCACCATGACTTTGTCTAATACAGCTTATGCCACCTTCTTACTCTCCCCATTGAATGCACTAGTCACCTCATCTAGCAACAATATATGTGGATTCTTTATAATGCCCCTTTCTATTTCTATTTGTTTTTTCTTCCCACCAGATAGTTGTGTTCCTCTGTATCCACATTTTTTGTATACCCATCTTTCAAATTCAATATGAAGTGGTGGGTATTAGTGGTTGTAGTAGCATGAACAATCTTAGCTTTAGTTGTAGTGGGTCTTCCATACAAGATGTTGTATTTAATTTTTTCTGCAAATAAAATTGGCTCCTTCCTTGCCAGTGCAATATGCTTTCTAGAACATCTCATGCCCAATCCCTTCCCTAGCCTTATAACCCCTTTGCCTAAAATGAAATAATGCATATGCTACCCCTTTACCTAATTTTTAGATGAAGTTAGATAATAAATTATTTTTCAAAGATTTCCTATAATTATAGAAAGGCTTGTTTATTATTGTCATCCTCCATGAAAAAAATTCCTTCTTATCACACCCCATAATGGTTAAACAATCTGCAAGACTATTGCCTTCCCTATATGTGTGAGAAATCTGATAGTCATCAAAATCATCTAATATCTTACATACATTCTGCAAGATATATTTCATTGGCCAATGAAAACAATTTTTTTCTTTGCATGCATTGATAACTATCAAGGAATCACCTTCTATGTGAATTGCATTGACTTGGAGTTTCTTAGAAAGGAGCAGACCATGGAGAAGATTCATTGACTCTGCTATGTTATTTATTCTTAGCAATAAAAAAATCTTGATTAAGGCAAAAATAGATTTTAAACGGGCCTGAAACCCTTTACATTAAAATTACATAAGATTTAGCTATAAATCTCACCAAAATGAGACAGACCAAAAAAACCAGACTGACAAAGAATAAGAGAAATAGAAACAACCCCATCCTAATGCCAGCAAAAAACCAACAAAGATCACCTTACAGCACCAGCAAAGAGGAAAAAAATAACCCAAGTTCTTTAAGGTCTTAGTGACCTCAACATCCAGCTGATTCATATTCTACGCCACATTTTTCCAATCCAAGATGTCCCAAGGTAGAGGAGTATTCTTCTTCATATTTTCCTTGGTTCTCTTACACAGATCAATCATATCCTCAGTACGAGCCTCCTTTTTCCTGATCCAAGTCTATAAAGGTCATATCATGATGAAATTTCTCCACTTTGTCCACCAGAGTCTTCATGTTATCAGCAAAGATCTTCACCACCTTATGGTTGTGTTCTATAATCTAAAGGAAGCTAAATTCAAACTTATTTATCTTCAGATCCAATTCCCCAAGCTTATTTTCATAAATCTCCCTCATTTTTTTAATGGATTCAACATTCTTAGACAAGTAATCCTCCATTACTTTCTTCTCACTATTCATCCATAGAGAACAAGCAGGGGACCCTTGTTAATTCTCCTTATTAAGAGTGGTAGGTATATGTTTCGTAGTGTTCTACACTTGATTCTTGATACCCTCCTTAGAATGAAAATCCTCAAATTTAGAGGAAATGACACGTTTAAGGTTCAAATTTTTGTTTTCGTGAAATGTCAACCTGATAAGTCTAAGAAAGTACACAGAGCTATACTTAGCAATTTCCAAAACCCTAAAGGCAACCTCCATCTTAGAATGAAAATCTTGGAGGATTAACTCCATGGACGACTAAGAATTCCCCACATTTTCCTAACCCATAATCCTCTGAGATAGGGGGAATAAGGACATCATGGTCCTGGGAGCTATGAAACTCTTTAAGAACAGGGACCTTCCCCTTCCCCTTGTCCTTTTTCACCAACTTATTACCACCACCCATAGGAGAAGCCTCGCCTTTACTTATCCCTGCAACCAAATTTTTAGAAACAGTCTTAGGTTTCTTAGGAGGGGGGAAGCCTCTTCTTCCTCCTCCTTAGTATCCCACCCCTTTCCCTCAAATATACCACTCTCTTACCCTTCTTCATCAAAGGTCGAAATATCCCTAGAAGGGTTTTTAGAAACCTCATTTTGAAATTCTCATATAAAAGAAAAATTAAACCTTGATGAACAATAGGGTTACTATGGGGACTCTCTCTATGTTTTATAATGCTAGCATTCAATGAAGAGAGAAAATAAAAGGGAAATGAATTAGTATCCTTATATCTAAAATGGTTCAGCATGACTAAATGGTAACCATAAACCCTCTCAAATATTCCATCTAAGGTAAAGTACTCAATAATTGTCTTGAGGAGATCCCTTCAAATGGGCTTAATATGCTTCGATGCAAAATTGAACTTATTAGCATTCACCAACTTCTTTTTCTCCAGAGATGACTTGGTAAATTTCTTATAATTTTCCTATAACAACTTCATATCCCTATATAATTTAATTCCCTCTATGGAGAGACCAATAACCTCTACAACAGTGCTTTCGTCCACCACCACCGACTTACCAAAAAAATTCATATTATCATTGGTCCATTCCTACACAAAGATATTTATAACTCTCTAGTCATACCTGTATAGTCTCTCTAGGTAAGTTGTAACCCCTCCTTTCTTCATAAGATACCAAATGGTATCCTTACTCTTCCATCACTCACAGCTAATGGGCTCAACCCTTCTTTCCCCACCCATCTTGCCAATCTCAAGAAGAAACTCGCATGAATAAAAGAGGAACGTGCAAAGTACAATGAATCCAGGAACCCCAATAACACAAAACATCACCCATAAAGTGTGTGTATAATCAAGGATATTAATTAAATCAAGGTCACTCAGTCAATTTCCATGCAAAGCCCTAATCACGTAATTAATAGGTGTCATCATTGGAAATAGTGGGAAACTTTATACCAATTTTACCATGTGTTAGATAAAATGTGAGAAGGGCCTTGACATCATCAACCAAAGTATCCTCCCATACCAAATTATTTTTAATTTATATTTGACCCCTACGCAAGAAAATCTGCAACCACATTCACTTCACGGTAAGCATGAGAAATGTAATATTTTTCAAAATTATGAATAAATTTCATAGAGGACTTGATAAGATTATCAATGGTCCATGAAGCCCTATTCCCCCCTTTGAGATAATTGATGATGTTATTTGAATCACCTTCTATCCAAACTATTTTGCAATTGAGGCTCATAGAAATTTCAATAATTTTTAGATTCCCATGGCTTCTGTGAAGTATTTAGTATGACTACCCAAGGGGAGCACCACCACTACAATACATTTTCAATTCTCATCTCTAATTACTCCCACACACCCAATCAGCCTTGAGTTTCCCTTAATCGCCCCCATCAAAATGATCTTCACCCATACCCTTGGGGGGTAGGGCCATACAAGACCATCTCTTGACTTATTGATTTGACCTTTTGGTTTATATATATCAATATTAAGATGCCAATCATAGGAAACTCTAATATCATAATCCTTGCAGGGAACACTAGGTATTTTTTTATTTTATCACCTACCCATTTAAAGTTCTTCCCAATGGCTCTAAAAATTTTCTTTGAAACCACAAAAGGAGGAAGGGTTGAATCCCTAAATATTCTATTGTTTCTCTCTTTCCAGACACCCCAGATAAGATGGAAAGATAAAAGACCAAAGAACATTGATAACTTGGTTAGAAGAGGGGTTATTCCATTGAAAAAAGAAGTCATGAACTATCTCATGGAACACCCAACAAAGGTTCCATTTCTATAAATTTTTGGCCCAAATATCCCGATTAAAGTGGTAATGAAGAGAAATATGAGGAATGGACTCCTTCTCCTCCATACAAAGATAACACCTATTTGGAATCATGAAACCTCTACGACAGAAATTTTCCTTTGTAAGGACCTAATTTTGAAGAAGGAGCCAAAAGAAAATGTTGAATTTAGGAGTAATATATTTCACCCAAGATTTTTGTCAAAAAGGAGGGGGGGAGAAGGAGGAGATAAGAAAAGAGATAGTAGGGGCCACTAAAAAATAGACATAGGGAGTTCCATTCCAAATCAAGTTGTCCATAGAATCAGGGTTAATATCCTGAGCATTTAGAGAAATATGAATAGGTGTATATGGTCAAATGATTATCAATGGTAGACCACCAAGTCACACATATTCATTGAGAAGACCCTAAATTGTATCCTCAAGCCAATTTTTATATGTACAACCCAAAGGATGCAAGGGCACAAATTTAAGATCTGGCTAAGGGGATAGTTTAGGGTGTTTTCCCTTTTGTTATGTAAATGTATGGAAGATCATGACAAATACCTTATGTTTATGATTAAGAGAAGATGTAACAGAAAGGTATAATAACAAATCTCATCTAAAGTGTAAATTAGATGCAATACATATGGAAAAGAATGTATGTACCTAAAAATGGAAGAGGAAGAAGGTGTGCAAATGTTCATTTCCTATTTGATAGAGTCCCAAAATGCCTCGGTACCTTAATCTAGCAGTCTATGATTTGTAACTCTATAATCTATAACTTTTTATTCTATCACAGGAATAGGTTGAGAGGGGTTCCACTTGTACCCAGGTATAGGTTGAAGGTTCAACTTATACCCAATCTTCTAAAAATTAGAAATAGAAAATAGATATGGGAAAGTCCGCAAACTATCTTTCTATTTTTGTAACTGAAACCTGCACTCTAAATGTTAGGGTGTATGTTGAAGGTTCAACCTATACCCAATAATGTTAGAATTCAAAATAAAAATGGATCTGGAAATTTCTCTCAAATGGGTTCTCAGATCTGCAGCTAAATCTCCATTTTGAACCTACACCTACACACAAAAGGGAAGGGAGAATTGTTGAGGGAAAGGGACTTTCCTTGGTCAAGCCCTTGTTTAGGAATTAACCTTGAAATTAAATAAGTAAAGCATGTAAAACAAGACAAATATAAGTATTCACCTTTCTTGATCAAACCATTGTGGATGGATACAAATCTGCGATACCCACAAAGATGTGTGATTTCTTGATTGGATGTAGAATTGTAGAAGGTAGGATGCCTTCACCAATGCAATATAACTACACTTGTCAAAACATGGATCATTGATGTATTTATGCTTGATATACTTGAAGGAAAGGAATGAAGAAATGATATGGATCCTCTTGTTCAACTAGAAAGTCTTCCACTACTCTATCATGAGAGAGAGATTCACACAGTAGTCTTCAAATCTTGGAGCCAAATCCTTTCTTGCATGAAATCACCTTAGACTTTAATTCTTGCAATTGTGGGAATAAAATAGATGCAATGGATAGCATATGTAAGTGGATAATAGATAGTAGATCACAAAATGAAGGGGAGAGGCATCCTTTTATAATGATTTTGGGGTTTAATTTTGTTGAAGCCAACCTGACTAGGCGGGAAAATGAAAATATTATGCATTGGGCCCAAAACTCACTAATTTAAAACCCCAAAGGTATAGATCAAATTATTTTTACCAATACCGAGGAGGGTAAATTTTTTAGGCAAATTTGTGAAGCCCAAAAAGTATTAAGGGGCTTGGGGCAAACCGGAGAGAAAAGTGAGCATATCAAACATAAATACATCCATAATCTAGGAGATCACTAAAATGGGGCCCAAATAGGTCCTAAAGCTTCCAAATTAATGGGTGATAACTTTTTAGACCTATACATTTATCCCCCACTTTATTGGGAGTATGATACAAGCTTAGTCTCACGGTAAAGTAGATCAAATACATAAGATGATATCACCAAAGTTAAGGAGACAAGGAAACATCAATACCCAAAGTGACTTAAGTCCTCATAAAATCCAAAACTAAGATAAGAGGGACATTTCTTAGAAAAGAGAGAGGGAGAGAGGGAGAGAGAGAGGAGAGAGGTGTGATTACCTTGTAACCACCCTAATTTGGTCTTCTCTAACCATAAACCATATTTTCCCTAAGTGTGATTATACCCCTAATTATGTCAATACAATTCTTCAATTTATTGGCATAATTCATTTAAATCAAATTTAATCTCCTAAGTGATTTAATCACTAAATTACATTAATTTCCTTAGCCAATTAAATTAAATCAATTCAATTCAATCAAAAACATGGATAAAGTAATAAATAAAAAGGAATTAAATAAATCCTAATTACAACTCCATTTGCAAAAGGGAAAGTTAAATCCCTAGCCAATGAGAGTTAAATCACTTGGATCACCTCACATGGATCACCAAAGATTCAATCTCCACCTCTCTTCCACTTTCAATCCTAACCTCTCATTCACCAAATTCTTCTATAAATGGGATGAATTTTGAGCTCAATGGGCACCTAATTTTAGAATTCAATTTGCAAACTTATGTTGCTCTTATTTTCATAGGTCTTAATGCATTTTAGCTCTCATTTTCATAGCATTGTTATAATCTTTCACTTTGGAGCTTTAAAATGAATATTTCTTGAGCATTTAGATTAAAAGAATTCAAATCTTCCATTCTAAGCTTGTATATGTCACTGAATAATACATAATCTGAGGGCAATTATGCATTCTTCACACTCTTCTTAGAAAGGAATCAATAGGTCTATTTTAGTGATTGATATGCTTGCTAACTCTTAATTTTCATGTTTTTTCACTAATTTAATGACTTATTGAATTGTTGTGTTGCAGACAATGGGTACACAAAATAAAACACACATTTCTGGCACCCACCGTGGGGCTAATCCTTAGATTTTACCTCACTTTCTCTTCATTTTTAGTTTATTTGTCTTCTCTATTTTCAGGTACAAAGTTGCCTTTAGTCACCAAGGCTCGTATGCAAGAAATGGAATCACATTGAGGAAATTGGATCACATCCCAGATTTTAGAGCTCGCATCCGGTAAATCCCAATTCACATTTGGTAAAGGCTTGCATCTCATGAATCTTGTGTCACCTTTTGTCTAAAGCATCACATCTAGGAAAGGGGCTCGCATATAATATTTCTAGGATCGTATTTAGGAAATTCAATTGCATATGGTCATTTGATTTGAAAATTAAAATGTCTAACCACTAATCTTGTGATCTTGTTTGCTTTTGTCCTTTCAATAGCATAATTTTTGGTTGCAGATTGTTGTCATAGCCTTTTTTCTCAAAAAGGTGGAGAGAAATTACTAAATTGTGGTTTTCAGGTGTTTTAATGGTTTAAGTTGATTTTATTTGTTCAAGGCATTGACACTAAGAAAATTTTCTAATCACTTGCTAAATCAATTAGAGGATTATTCTCTTTTCCTTCAAGGAAAATCATAAACTCAAAAGTTGATTTAGGACTTGAGAAGAATTTGTGGATAATTGAACAAGGCAAACACATTGTTTAAATTTCTTTTGGGAAGTAATTGAAAAAATACAAAGCATTAAATACTGTGGATAATTGAACAAGTTTCATTGTCTAGTTCCTTAGGAAAGTAATTGAACAACACAAAGCACTAAATATTGTGGGAAAAAGACCAATTCATTGTCTAATTTTGGATAGAAATTGAACAAGAAAATACCTAACTTTGGGGAAATTGAACAAAAAATATTTGCTTCTCAAGTACTTTGTGCTTTCATAAAATAGGAATTAAGAATCAAAATTAAGCTTATCACTTAGTCTCACTAGAGAATTTTCTCTTCCTTCCAAGTGGAGGAATCAAAGACTCGTCATGGGAGATTGAGTTTTGAGTGAAGTCGTTTGAGCGAAAGAATTGCTTGGAGTGTTTGTGGGAGAAAACAGAATGGAATAGGAGACTATGCTCTTCTTCTTTTGAATAATTTGAAATCTAGAACTCCTAAGCTCGCCAATTCTTTGTTATGCTTTCAAAACACTAGAGGGCCTGCCGGTTGAGGAAAAAATCTCCCGGGATAACCCAAGTGAGGACAGGTTTATGCCAACCCTTCCAACTCACTATAATCAATACACTTCCTTGTAGGCTAAAACCTCAAAAGATGTAGTCAATTTTGTTCTTGGAATTATGACATCATTCCTTGAACATGCTTGAGTGTGTGTAGAGCGGAGCCGCTTGAATATTGCTTGTGAGACTACACATATTTGAGTACTTATAGGGCTATACGACTCAATTTTGAATTGTGCACTTCTGTGGGGGAGGATTACAAATGGATGCCCAAAAATACAAAACACTTGTAGTCAAAACAAACCCGATTCACCTATGAAAGTGTGATAATCTTTGTGCAAGGCAAATAGTAATTGCCCTAAGATACTCGTCATTTTGTGCCCTCACTTGCGTTTGGAGCCGGCTAATATGGAATCATGACTAGATCCATTGTGTGCTTGGTGATGACCATATTGTGATTAGCATTTGAGTATGAACCTGAGTCTACGAGCAAATATTTTCATTCTATGCTTAGAAACTAGGGAATAGGGAAAGTGTTTTTATCATCCCTTAACAACAAAACATTGCTTGTTGTGCTTTAAAATCACTAAAAACATAACTCCAAAAACAAGAAATAATATTCATTCCCTAACATGCAAGTTATTTTCCACTCACTAGAAAGTCTCAGAAAAACCCTACTTTCATATAAAATTTCACGTTCTTCGAGATGAAACAAGCAAAACATTGTTAGTAATAACTGAGAGGGGGTGAATCAGTTGCCTCAAAAATATTCCAATAATCAACCCAAAAACTTAGTACCATAATATTAAGCCTCTAGTTCTCTTCAGTCCTATAAGATGAATGCTTCCAAATACAATTATCAAAATACTACTCGGAATACTTTGTTAAACCTTATACTGTATGTTTACCGAATAACAGTCTGTTAATTTACCGAAAGATAGTAAATTATCTAGATTATACCGATCAATCTAGTTAAGTTATGTGTAATGAAAAACACTAAAGTAATGACTCATAAACACATGGATTTTTAACATGGAAACCCTGTTAAGGTAAAAACCACTTGGTACCGGTAACCCAAAATTTTCACTCTTCTAAAGTGAGATCAGTGAAGAGCCAACCCTGTTAAAGGTTACAAACACACTGTTAGGTGTGACCTTGTTAGAGGATTTAAAAGGTTAGTCTATCACATGATATCGGGCATCTCTATGCTACCATCCTTGATCAAACACTCACTTGGCCTGTCAATAGGTATCTGGCATCTCATGATATCTTCATGATTAAACTTTTTGATACTCCTTGGGATGTATCTCAATATAGAAAGGATCTTTAAATCCCACTCGGTTAAGAGACTTTCTAAATCAATGGTTAAACTGAAATAGTATGATATGTTCACATATACAACTTATACTTGCAGATTTTTAGATCTATTGTAATCTCATAAAACTAATCTGATCAATATATCTCTTTTAATACCTTTGCTCCACTTTGATTATGCTCGGTGATTGTGTGCTTTGTTGCTCAATGTCTGTAGAAAACTTTAGCCCTTTCCTCAGCTTGATTGATCAGGACTGTATGAAGTTTCTCTTCATCAGTTTCTCTTCAGCATCCTCTTTTCATTCATCCACCCACTCAATTCGTAATGAATTAAGTTGTCTCTTTTATAGACACGATATCACCATTGTTAGGTTCTTGATTTTCTTGATCTTGGTGTGATCCACAATTCTCGCCAATTAGATTTAAAGCAAAACTCTTGTTTTATCTCACAGAGATCTTCTTTCCAGCTGGAAAAAACAACTTTAAATCCTTTACTTATCTATAGCTTTATCTTGTCGATGAAAAAAAAGATAACTACCAATTAAGTCCATATTTAGCTCTGCCAGCTAGATATTTTGTCATTTGTAAACTCAAGTTAATTTCGGTGTTTTATCTCTTTGATAGCTTTGGTCAACACTCCAGTTCTCATCGAGCTTCTCCATCAATTTACCCTATGTTTCTAGTCGTCAGTTATGCTTGTAATTCTTCTCATTGGTGTTCTTTCTTAGACATCACTGTGACTTGACTTTCGGTGATCTCTATCCATCGGGTTCCACTAGCTATCGATGTTTGAAGTCACATTATAAATGCTTGTCTTTTATGCATTACTGAAAGCATAATCTTTATCTCTTTGATTCTCTAAAGTCTTTGACACTTTCATTATAACCGATTAGATTATATCAAGTTGACATCAATGACAATAAAATCCATTAACTAATTTAATGTCTTGCATTATCCTTCTGCATTTCGGTGATCAACTTAGCATCTTCAAACATTCAATCAGTTACATGTCATCAATCTCTCTCTTTGGCATTGATGGAAACATACTACATTATCATACTATAATATCACTAATACAATATGAAATATAACATTTTCATCAAGCTTTCCTAATGTAACTATTACAAATGTTTGGCTCTCGGTAAGCTCAAAAATAGCTTAGATTTATTTCATGCAGAATGATTGTCTTCAATATTCAATCCCTTCACTGGATAGATGTATCATCTGATATCTTAGTTCTGATATGTGCTATGCCTTGACTATTCCTCTTCTTGATAATCTCTTTTTCCTTTGACATTAATCTTTCTCTTTGTCTGAACTCTCTCCCTTAGTTAGTTCTCTCCCTTAGATGGATATTTCATATGTAATCAAATTCTCTCCCTTTGAATATTGATTAACTCTTTCTTTCTGATTGTCAGAAACTCCATCTTCATGGATAATGATATAATCTCTCCCTTTATCATATCTCTCCCTTATGATTCAATGAGATAATATCTCCCTTTATGATAATGAGATCATCTCTCCCTTTGACAAAAATGCCAAAAAAAAAATCATCTATATCATGTTCCATCCCTTTTCATAATATATTCCTTGAATTTCCCTATCCATCAACAATACAATGTCTCTGGTTTTTAGTGCAGATTTGTACCTTGCTATGTACAGATGTATTTATTTCTATTTATCTCAGTGTTTGCATTAACATGTCTAATCTTCATATTTGGTATAGGCTAATACAACCTCCTAGTCAGCTTACTGACCGATAGACAAGGGTTGGAACCCTAGTCTCTATCTCAAGTACTCAAATGTATCCTTGGGTAATGGATTGGTGAATATATCAGCTAATTTTTCCTTTGATTGAACATATTCTAGTGTCACTTCCTTTTCTTGCACTTGTTCTCTCAGATAGTGATACTTTATAGCAATATTCTTAGTCTTAGCATGCATGACTAGATTCTTAGAAATGTTTATTGCACTAGTATATCACAATAGATAATTACTAGTTCAAGAATCTTCATATTCATACCTTCCAGTAATTGTTTGATCCACGCAATATTGGAGAAATTTTCAGCAGTAGCCACATACTTTGCTTCTGCAGTAGACTGATAGATGCATCCTTGCTTCTTGTTTATCCATGTGACAAGTCTGTCACCCATGAAGAATGCTCCTCCAGTTGTGCTCTTTTGATCATCAATATTTCCAGCCCAATCAGCATCTATATAGACTTGCAGCTCAAATTTTCTTTCTCTTTTTTACCATAAGCCATAGTCCTCGGTGTTCTTTAGATATCTCAAAATTCTCTTGAGAGCAGTCATATGTGATTCTTTGGGATTAGCAGATAATCTTGCAACTATTCCAACTGCATGTGCTATATCTGGTCTGGTATGAACAACATACATCAGTTTTCCAATCATTGATCTATATAAGGTCTGATTTACCTCATTGGATTTGTCTTCTTTTGTCATCTTACATCTGGTAGCCATAGGTGTTCCAAATAGTTTGGAATCTTCCATCTTGAATATCTTCAGCACTTCCTTGATGTATTTGGACTGAGTGATGTATATACCTGCATCTTTTTGAAGAATCTATAGACCAAGAAAAAATTTGATATCCCGAAAAATAGACATTTAAAATTCCTTTCTCATTTCATTAGAAAATGATTTGCATAATAATCCATTTCCCCCAAAAATGATATCATCAACAAAAATTTCAGCAATCAAAATATTACTATCGGTATATTCTTTTAAGTACAAATTGCTATTTTCACTTGTTCTAACAAATTTTATGCTAATGAGATATGAGTTAAGTCTTTCATACCAGGCTCTAGGTGCTTGTTTTAATCCATACTAGGCTTTATGTAGTCTACATACCATGTTTCTCTTGTCTGGATCAACAAACCCTTCTGCTTGTTCAATGTATACCTCTTCTTCCAGTATTCCATTTAGCAATGCAGATTTGACATCCATCTGGTATACCTTGAATCCTTTAAATGCAGCATAAGCAAGTAAGATTCTAACTCCTTCTAGTCTAGCAATGCATGAAAAGTTCTCTCCATAATCAATATCTTCTTCTTTTGCATATCCCTTGCATATTAACCTTGCTTTGTTTCTTGTGACTTCTCCATTCTCATTCAGCTTGTTTCTGAATATCCATTTGGTACTGATGACATTCCTCTCATTTGGTCTTAGTACTAGTGTCCATGTATTTTTCTTCTCAATCTATTCTATTTCTTCATTCATAGCACTGACCCATTCTTCATTCTCAAGTGCAGTGTTAACAGATTTTGGCTCAAAATCACAAACTAAACATCTCGTGATTAGTGACTTACTTCTTGTTCCTGTTCCATCCTTCTTGTCTCCTATGATTTTATTATGTGGATGATGTCTTCTGACATACTTGGCAAGTTTTGGTTCAGCTCTATGTTCATCATTTTGATCATCTTCTTGACCTTTGTTCTCATCTTCATTGTTCATAAAATCATCTTGAGGATTTTCATGATTTTTTATAATTGTAGCCTGATGCTTGGGTGCAATAATCTGTTGCTCAGGAGTGATACATTGTTGCTTGGGTAGAGTTTCAAGTTCTATATAAACAAACATGTTGTAGTCCTTTGGTTCCTTTTTTCTTTCCTTATCATTCTTTTTTGTAAATTCATCTATTTCCACATTTACACTTTCAATGATTTTGTTAGATGACTTGTTAAGACATTTATAAGCCTTGCTTCTGGTTGAGTACCCTAGAAAGATACCTTCATCACTTTTGGATTCAATTTTTTGCATTTCTATTATCCTTCAAAATATAACATTAACTACCAAAGATTCTGAAGTAACTTACATTGGGTGTATGACCATACCAAAACTCATAGGGTGTCTGCTTTGTTTCCTTCTTCAATTTTACTCTATTTAATGTGTAGATAGCAGTACTAACAGCTTCCCTCTAGAAATTTTGAGTGATGCTTTTCTCAATCATCAATGTTCTTGCACAGGAAACAATTGATCAATTTCTCCTCTCAGCAATTCCATTTTTTTGTGGTGTCCTCAGTGCAGAAACATGTCTTTTAATTCCCTGCTCATTGCAGTAGTTAGTGAATTCTTCTTATGTAAATTCCCCTCCTCTATCTAACCTAAAGCATTTCAATTTCTTTTCACTTTTTTTCTACCATTTCTTTATACCATTTAAACATCTTAAATGCTTCTGATTTATCTTTTAAGAACATGACTGTCATCATTCTAGAATAATCATCAACAAAGAGAATAAAATACCTATCTCCATAGTAGCTCTTTTTCCTCATGGGTCCACATAGATCTATATGGACTAATTCTATAATTGCATCAGATGTATGGGTTTTACTCTTGAAACTAGACTTTGTCATCTTACCTTTTTGACAATTTTTGCACATGATATGCTCGGGCTTAGTCATGCTCGGTAAGTCTCTAACATTCCTTTTGTTTCTTATCTTTATCATTTTGTCAAATTAAACATGACACAATATTTTGTGCCACAACCATATGTCTTCATTTCTAGCCATTAAACAAGTGGTGTTAGTGTCATCAAGATAGAAAAGGTTACCCTTTTGTCTGCTGATGTAGAGTAGGTCATATGAAGCCTCCAAAGGGCTCAAATAGGGCAATGCACCCCTAAAAACCCAACTCAAAAGGTCAAAGTACTTTACACTTATCACAAGTGTGGAAAAAAGGACTTGGTTAAGGTTATCACAACCAATACCTCAAGGGTAACCTAATCACTGGGTCTCACCAATCCTAGAACACCAACTACCAAAGGTTGGCTACAAAGCACTTCAACCCAAATTTTCAACAATACCCCAAAAGTGACTTGCAAGACCAGGGGAAACCTATGCTCATAGATGTAGTCTATTTAGGTCCCTAAAAAATAGTTCCAATGGTTCTTTCCATCCTTTGTAACCTACAAGACATAGTTGCTTCATAAACCCAACACTAGGCTTGTAGCCTTTTTCGGAAGGATATTTGACCTTAAATAAGATTCTTCCACATAACCCCTAGAATGGATTAGGAATTAAGACACCCTTTATGGCCTAATATCTTATAATTAAGCACCAAAACATGAAGGTGAAGGGAAAGCAAGAAAATACACAAAAATGCTTTTACAATTAGGGCTAATTAGGCCTACACTTGCACTACAAGTACCCTTTGAATGCATCCAATGAAAAAACTAATGATTGTATTATGTGAGGGTGTGTAACAAGGTCTCCTCCACCAATTTAGGGCCTTTTATGAATACCCAAACAAGATTTATGATGACTATCCTAATTCTATGAATGGTGCATACATAGCAATATACACCTAGGGCATCATGGCAAGCCCATATCCCTACATTTTGGTGAACCTATCCTAAAAATTATTTAAGAACATTATTAAAAAAAAAATTCCACCAAGTTTTATTTAATTCCCATGGTGGAAATGAGAAATACACTCAATTCTTTAGGAAACCCTGATTTAGTGCCTAAATTCCAGGGCAGGAAGAATGAAAAATTGATAACTTTTGATAGGAAGGGTATTAGACCATGAAACCAAATGAAGAGGGAGAATAACACATGGGGTTACCTTATTCAATTGATCTTTCCTTAGATGGATCTGTACCCAACCGTACACAGAGACTGTTTCTCAAGAATGCAGGAAAATGGTAATTCTTTATTGATTTTTGCCAAAAAATTACATCAAGTTAAGCCTACCACCTGCCTATGAGGGATTTGTAGGAACTTCAAAAGGTTACATAAAAAATTTGAGCCAACTATCCATTTGGGAGTCGATTTACAAACTTTTACAAAAAGTTGTCAAGTTTTTGCTCAAAAGTTGCTTGACAACTTTTGAGCAATTTTAGCATATTTTGTAATTTTGCAAATTTGGTGACCAAAATTGGTCTCAACCTTTTTTTTTTTATCCCTAGTGGATCCAAACATAGAAAAAATAAAAACAACCTATTCCTAGGGTTTTTGACAATCATTGACCAATAGTTGACCAAGGGCTCATAGGATGCCAATCTTGGAACTATGGTCTTACAAAGAAGTCCAATGAATAACCCATGGTTCTAACATAACTATAGGCCTCTTAGGACCTTAATGGAAAACCTAAGTTACATAGGAAAACTTGGTTCATTCAGGGTGATCCTGCACCATCTACTCATCGGTTCCAATCAACATTCCTTATTCATTGTAGATCTTTGCCTTCTTATTTTCAAATGCTACTCTGTGACCTGAATTGTTCAGCTGTGAAACACTTAACAAATTATAATTCAGTCCTTTTACCCAGTAATAATTTTCACATTTTATCAATTTATTCAACATTATGGTTCCTTTACCTTTAACTGGACAAGGTGTATCATTTCCCATTCTTACTGAACCACCATTATGGTATTCAAAAGTCTCAAACTTTTGTTTATCACTGGTCATATGGTGAGTGCAGCCACTATCTATGATCCAAAAATTATTTTTACTAACTTTAGATATGAGTGCAGTTTCTACATACCTTTTTTCATCTTCATCTGAATCATCCTTCATGGCTACAAATACCATCTCGATGTCTTCTTCTAATTTGGTGTCAGTGTCATCAGCTCTGTTCTTAGCTAGGTAACAAGATTTCTTCCCTTTGTCCTTGTAGTCTCGGGTATCTCTTTTGTCAGATTGTCGGTTGCTCCCGTAATCTTTGTTATCACCTCTATCAAACTTCTTCTCATATGATATTTCATTTCCTTTGTCATCTTTTCTTTGGTTTGGACATCTTGCAGAAAAGTGTCCAACCTCTTTACAATTGAAACATACAAGTGGTAATTTACCTTTGTATCTACCTTTGCCTCTCTGCAATCTTCTGGCCATTAGTGTTTCAATCTCATCAAGTCCTTGATCCTCATTATCACTGTCACTATCATTTCTAATAGCATGTCTATGACTTGAATTGCTTATCTTTAAAGAAGATTTGAATGCAAATTCTATAGATGGTAAGACACTATTATCAAAGTTATTCATCTCGAATGAAATTAGTCTACCAATCAGACTATCTAGAGTAATTGTATTGTTTGCAACTGCTCTCATTTATTGAATAGCATAAACTCTAATAGCATATATAGGAAATAAGGTTCTTAAGATTTTACTTACCACTATCTCCTCTTCAAGTACACCTCCAACTCCTTAGATAGCATTTACTACCTCTTTGATTCTATAGCTATACTGAGTTATATTTTCTCCTTCTTTCATCCTTAGGCCATCAAACCTCCCTCTTAGGCTTTCTACCTTTTCTCTTAGTACATTGGCATCTCCTCCATGTACCAGCTTCAACTTATCCCACATTTGCTTTGTAGAGGTGTAGGTTTTGACATCTTCAAACTCAGCATCGAAGAGTGATGATGCAAGTTCTATCATCCTGCAGTTATGCTCATGCTTTACTCTTAATTTCTCAAGAGTGTGAGGTCATGTAGGCAACACATATTCAGTATCTAAGTATTGAACAATATCATTTCCAATACCTGATAAGTGGAGTCTTATTCTGTTGCCATGATGAAAATTTTTCTTTATTCAACTTGGGCACATCTCGTATGTTCATGTTGTGATCTTTTGCTTGAGCTGTTAAACTCCCTTTCTAAGCACACAAGCTCTGATACCAATTGTTAATAATGACTGAGAGGGGGGTGAATCAGTGGCCTCAAAAATATTCCAATAATCAACCCAAAAACTTAGTACCACAATATTAAGCCTCTAGTTATCTTTAGTCCTATAAGATGAATGCCTCCAAATACAATTATCAAAATACTACTGCTCGAAATGATTTGTTAAACCTTATACTGTATGTTTACTAAATAGCAGTCTGTTAATTTACCAAAAGATAGTAAAATATCTAGAGTATACCAATCAATACAGTTAAGTTATGTTTAATGCAAAACACTAAAGTAATGACTCATAAACACATTGACACATGGATTTTTAACATGGAAACCGTGTTAAGGGAAAAACCACTTGGGACCGGTAACCCAAAATATTCACTCTTCTGAAGTGATCTCAGTAAAGAGCCAACCCTATTAAAGATTTAAAACACACTTTTCGGTGTGACCTTGTTAGAGGATTTAAAAGTTTAGTCTGTCACTTGATATCGGGCGTCTCTATGCTATCATCCTTGATCAAACACTCACTTGGCCTGTCAATAGGTACCTAACATCTCATGATATCTTTATGATCAAAATTTTTGATACTCCTTGGGATGTATCTCAATATAGAAAGGATCTTTAAATCCCGCTCGGTTAAGAGACTTTCTGAATCAATGGTTAAACTAAAACAGTATGATATGTTCACATATACAAATTATACTTGAATATTTTCATATCTATTGTAATCTGATCAATAGATCTCTTTTAATACCTTTGCTCCACTTTGATTCTGCTCAGTGATGCTTTACTCTGTTGCTCGGTGTCCGCAAAAAAATTTAGCTCTTTCCTCAGCTTGATTGATCAAGACTATATGAAGTTTCTCTTTATCAGTTTCTCTTCAGCATCCTCTTTTCATTCATTCACCCACTCAATTCATAATGAATTAAGTTGTCTCTTTTATAGACATGATATCACCATTGTTAGGTTCTTGATTTTCTTGATCTTGGCATGATCCACAATTCTTTCCAATTAGATTTAAAGAAAAACTCTTGTTTTATCTCGTAGAGATCTTCTTACCAACTAGAAAAAATAGGTTTAAATCCTTTACTTATCTCTAGCTTTATCTTGTCGATGAAAAAAAATATAACTACCAGTTAAGTCCATATTTAGCTCTGTCATCTAGATATTCTATCATTTTTGAACTCAAGTTAATTTTGGTGTTTTAACTCTTTGACAGCTTCGATCAACACTCCAGTTCTCCTCTGGATTCTCTGTCAGTTTACACTATGTTTCTGGACCTTGGTTATGCTTGTGATTCTTCTCATTGGTAATGCTCATCATTTTTCTTTCTCAGGTATCACTGTGACTTGACTTTCAGTGATCTTTGTCCGTCGGGTTCCACTAATCGTCGGTGTTTGAAGTCACATTGTGAATGCTTGTCTTTTATGCATTACTGAAACCATAATCTTTATCTCTTTGATTCTCTAAATTCTTTGACACTTATTATAACCAATTAGATTATATCAAGTTGACATCAATGACAATAAAATCCATTAACTAATTTAATGTCTTGCATTATCCTTCTGCATTTCAGTGATCAACTTAACATCTTCAAAAATTCAATTAGTTACATGTCATCAAACATGAAAAAACATCAGAGGCCCATTTCTGGTCTATCTTAGGTTTCATTTGGTTACATTAGCTCGTATCCAGGGAGAAAGCTCATTTTTGGTCATTTTTGCCTCAAATCTAGGGAGAAAGCTCACAGGTTGTATGTAAGAGCTCGCATCAAGGATATCAAAGCTCGCATCTGGTTAAGAAAAACCTCACATTCAGTGTGTCGCATCTAGGATAGTGGGCACTTGTAGAGTTGTATCTCAAAGAAATTTAGTATATTTGGGTACCCTTTTGGCTCTTTAGTCTGGTCCTATTGCTTTTTCTGGTCCACCAAATGTTGTTTCAAAACTTTTTTAGAAGTCTATCTTGCATGTCCTTTTGGGTTCACAATTGGTCTCAAAACATGTGATCTACTCACTTTTCAAAATAACTTGATTCCCAGCTCACTATCAGGGAATTCTAACCCTCTGATGCTTGATTCATTCACTTACATCAAACACAAACAATCCTTTACTACTTGGACACACTTACTTGAAAAATTTGAGACTCCACTTGACACTGTTGGAAACCTTTTGACATGGTTAAGATTTAGCTTCATGGTTAACACAAGACGCAACAAGTATCTTGCTGATGAATTAGAAGTACCTCCTAGATTACTATAATTTCAACAAGGAGAAACATCTCATAATCCCTTATTTGACACAGAATCACCCGCAATGGAAGCTCCTAGGAATGAATAGAGTAAAGATTTTGAAGAATACAACAATGAAAAAAACCAAAGACAAGAAGACAGTAGTAGTGAAGAAGAAATACATATCACTCATCCTTTTTTTGACTTAGATAGTGATGGAGATGTACCAGAGGAAGAGTATAATAGACTCTGACAAAGTAGAAAATTCCAACGAACATTAGAAAAGATCATTGGTGAAGACAAGGAAAAATACTTTCTACATCTAGCATCCCTTGGAGTCAAAATCCCTAAAGATTATGATGTTGAAAGATTAAAGGAAAAAGAGATACCAACCCCTATCTCTATTCTCACCAAGCAATTGACCTTTATGCAAGCCAAACTTACAACACTCAAACAAGAAAAGGTCAAACCAACGAAAAAATAATCTTTGGACCATACTTGTCCATTTCCTTTTGAAAAGAGTATCAAAATGATTCCATTCCCTCCCAACATGGCAAGGCCCAAATACGACAAGTATATGGGAGAGACTGATCTACATGACCATGTGATAGATTTTTGTGTTCTAAGCATAGAGTACATGCACAAACCTACATACCTAATGAGGCTATTTCTGGGAAGTTTAGGCACAAATGCTATGGAGTGGTTCTCCAAACTCACACCTAAGGTGAAATATTTTGAGGAGTTAATACAACATTGTTTCCAACATTACTCCTACAATATACAACATGAAATAACCATGATGGACTTATGTAACACAAAACAAACAACCGGTGAATCCTTTACGCACTTTTTTCAAAGGTGGAGGAAAATATTTGCTAGGTACTCAGGAGCTATTCCCGGATCAGAAAAGATGGAAATATTTATTAACAACTTGATACCTAAATTAAACTATGCTTTGAAAATGCAAGATTCACCTAGCTTTGATAAGATGATCAAAAATGCCATCTGTATTGAAGAGGTCATGGTTAAGAAAGGAGAAATCAGACTTCAAAGTGATAGTAAATCTACCAACTACAAAAACAAGCCTAAGTGGTGGAAACAAAACAAGAATGTTGTTAACGATGGAGTGGTAGATGCATCCAATGCCAATCCTAAACCAGCAGTGTTCAATTTAACAAACAACTTGCAAGCAAACAAAGAGGCCAAGGTAACAACCACAATACCTAAAGAAAACAATGAGAACAACAAGAGTAGACCATGGACTTCTAGACCTCAATGAACATTCACTCCTTTGGGACAACCTCTTGAGATAGTTTTGAAGACACTATTGGACAACAAAGTTCTTACAATTACCAATTCAAAACCATGGGAACCAAAAGTCAAACCAAGATGGTGGGATGATAATTCTTATTGTGTCTTTCACAAAAACAAGGGACATAAGACTAATAACTATGTTAATATTAAACACGTTATACAAGACCTTATTGAAGGAGGAAAGATCAAAGTGGAAGGACACACCACTAATGAAGACCATATGGCATTTAACAAACCATTTCCTAACTATGAGAAAGGGGAAGCTTCTAAAGGAAACGAAGTGAAGTGAATTACACCTACTCCAATAATGATAATGTGATCAACAAGTTGGACATTAAATATGAATCGATCAATGTGATCAATATTAAAGGTGCTAAAGACACGTTCATACAATCAAATGCAATGACTCGAAGTCAAGCACAAGTCCCAATAAAAGGAGCTAGCTCATCAAAACAAGCGACGTCTTCAAAATTACCTATTGTCACTATTCCCAAACTAGCAACAACAAGAAAAATAGTTATTATTCCTTCATAAAACTATAACTTGGTGGATCAATTGCAAAGAACCTCTACTCAAATTTCTAGATTTGATTTACTCAAAATCTCTTCAGTGCGTAGGGAAGTTCTTGAACAAGCCCTACATTCTAAAAATGTTCCAAAAGACATTGATGTAGACAAGTTCCAGGCAATGGTTAATCATATCTTATCACCACACTATCTCTCTTTTTCAGAAGAAGATGACAATTCATTGACTCATCCGCATAACCAACCCCTACACATTGAAGTCCTAATTCACAAATCCTATGTCAAACATGTATTGATAGATGGAGGCGTAGAGTTGAACATTTGTACTCTCAATCTGATAAAGAAGTTGGGTCTTTCAAAACAAACCATTGATTCAAGGAGTAAGATAACTATAATAGCTTACAATGAAGAAGAAAGATCATCTAAAGGCCTCATTGTTCTACCAATCAGAATAGGACCAGTTGAAATAAATGTGATATGTCAAGTTCTAGATCTACCCTTATCTTACAACATACTATTAGGGAGACCTTGGATTCACAAAATGCAAGCAGTACCATCTACTTGCCACCAATGTATCAAATTCCCACATAATGGGGTGGAAGTAACAATTCCTGCAGATGCTAGTTATACTTGAAATAATGTCAAATAAGATAGTATGGTTCCTCATAATAAGTAATTCCCAAAAGAAACTGTACCTAAAACTACTAAAGACATGGTTATAAGAAGATTTGGAAAGACATTAAAACTTGAATAAACTAGTATGGGAGAATAGAAGCTAGACATGACCCCATCAGTGACACAACTTCCTATGTCTCCAAGATCTTATGGGAAACTTTCCTCGTCATTCACACCTACTACATCTAAAGAACTAGAAATTCAAAAGGCAACTGGTATGGTTAGAGCCTCTACTTCTCAAGAGGATGAAAAAGAAGAAAAATCAATCTTGGCTTGGCTCTATAAAGGAGAATAGAAAGAAAATGAGGTAAAAAATGTGGAGATATCCCCGAAAAAGTATGGTAAAGGACATGACCTTCTCAAAAAAATGGGATATAAAGGGAAGGGACCTTTAGGAGATAAAGGAAAAGGACTTGTTGAACCTATACACATGGAATTCATAAATACCAAAGACAAAATAGGATTACGCTTCAATAATAAATCTGAAAACCCTACTTCAAGAGATGGTCCAATATTTGATGAAGTGATGATGAAGAAGAAGAAACAGCTTTAGAACCATGGACCTCTGAGAGATTATTACATATTGGTATAGAGTATCCTGAATATAAAGAAGAAAGATATGCACCTACTTTTGTAACACAAAAAGAGACCCATGTTCCTTTATTGACGCAAGCTACTATTCAAGAAGTAGAGGAAACAATAGAAGAATCTCTAGAAGTCCAATTGATAGAAGAAACTCCTAAAGAAATAACCCAACAACAAGATTTACATCCTAACTAGGGGAAGTTGGTCACAATTTCACATTTCCTGGATTTACCTCACTTTGATCTACAAGTGGCTAATAGGGTACATCAGGTAACTATTGTTGAGTTTCTAAATAGATCAGATGATGAAATAATAGACTCACATGACTATGAATGGGATCACTTGTCAAATGCTACTATGGATATTGAGGTAGATGTGATTCATAAATTTGCATCTCTATTGGAAAGAAGAGAAATTTTTAACACTTCCCCTAACACTTTTGTCTCTCTAGAATCATATGAGATACCACTACCTAGGATTCTTGATGAGAAAACTGGTGTTTTACTAGGTCTAGAGGACATTCTAAGACTACAAGCAATGAGTTCTATTTTGATGAGAGAAGAAGAAGAAATATCAACTGATGATTCACTAGAGTTAGGTATGCATATTACTAACAATGACCCTATTAATGATGATTTAAATCTTTATGATCTAAACATTGTAGAAGTTGAGTTAACAAAACATGTCTTGTCAGTTAATAGTTTTGACATTGACACAATGTTATCCTTACCAAACTTTGAATTATTATCCTTGATAAACCCCAACCTAATTGATTGTACTAATTCAGATCCTATTCCTATCATGAACTTCCCTAATGACTATACTTTGGCCATTTATCTAAATTCTTGTGAATCTTATCCTTCTTCCACCAATGCAAGGAGTGTGAACATGTTAGAGGAGGATATCAAGTTTCTTAGTCAAAAATTAAAAAATAAAAAGAAACAAAGAACTGATGGTGAAAACCATGTTGTGGCAGTATCAGATTCTAAAAAAGTAAAAATAATAGATGTATCTGATGGTATAAACCTCCCAGAGGTGACAAAAGATGAGATTCTTGATATCCTCCATGAGTACTTTCAAGAAAGATCTTCAGTTTTGATAGAACCAACACAACTGGTTAACTAGGGAACAGCTAAAGTTCCTCAATTTGTTCACCTAGCACAATCCTTATCAGAAGAGGAGAAGATACAATTCACTAAGTTCCTGAAAGAGAAAAAGATCAAATTTGCATTTTCTTACACAAATATGCCTGGACTCAATCCTGAATTAGTAATGCATCATTTATCTATAGCTCCTGGGATCAAACCCGTGAAACAAAAATTAAGAAAGATGCCTCCTCATGTTGCATTACTGGTGAAAGAAAAGCTAGAAAGATTACTGAAATCTGGATTCATAAGAGTTTTCGCTTATGCAGGATGGATTTCTAATGTGGTACTAGTATCTAAAACAGATAAATCTATCAGGATTTGCACAGACTTTAGAGACTTAAACAAACCATGTCCTAAAGATGATTTTCCAATGTTGAACATTGATATGATCATATATCTTACTATTGGAAAGTGATCAATTTTGTATGATGTGATCCACTTTTTAGTTTTTATTAATGGTGACACATTTGGCATATTGATCAATTCATTTGAAGTTAAGTTTTATTGACTCTGAAATTGGTTAAGTAAGAAAGCAAAAATACATAGGTATTTTGAGTATCGAAGATCAATATTGATGAGTTAAGGCAAGCAAGCTTAGAAGAAGATAGTATGGGGTATGTGTGACCTCCATCTAAGATCAATTTTGTTTTGGTGATGTTTACAGAGAGTTAGAGAGATTTGAAGACAGACAGCAGAGCAGTGATACAGAGCAGTTGGACAGAAGCGATGATTCAGGGAGTATGACATGGACTCCTGGCAATCAGAGTTGGATTATGATTTTTGATAACTTATATTTTGATTATGTAATAGCACTAAATATGCATTTGATATTTACTTTATTAAATGTATTTTGTATTGAGAGTCGACTATGTAATATTTGTATTTGAGAGCCGACTTGGTAAAGACGAAAGATATATATGTAAGATCTTTTTGCTGAGAAAATAGAGTTATGAGTGAATAGAATTTTGGATGTGATATGCGAATGGTAGAGCAGAGGATGACAGAGATCATTGAAGAACTATAACAATAACTATCTAAACATTATAGATGCTTATTTTGTTCATTGTTGAGAAAATTTTGTAACAAAACTATATTGTAAGAGTTGTATGCTCAGTTGGCCCCTAACAAGGTGTTGTATACCTTTAATAGGGTTTTTATTCCTCTAACAAGGAATTTTACTATGTAATATTCAGCTCCTAATAGGGCTAGGTATCCTAATAGGGACACTATACTTTAGTGCATGCTTGTGTGTACCATCCCCACCATGGTTTTCCCTTGGCCAGGGTTTCCTTGACAATAAATAATGGTGTTATGAGTACTGTGTTATTTTCTTATGTTCTTTTCATTTCTACAATTTTATGGATTATTTGTTATTGGTTGAAAAGTTTAACGAAGTGTTGTAATATTGATTCTCCCCCCCTCTCGATATTACCTAGTCCTAACACTTATAGCAGGCTATCAGATGTACTCACTCATGGATGGTTTCTTGGGCTACAACCAGATTAAGATTTCTCCTAAAGACCAAGAGAAGATAGCATTCACATGCGCATAGGGAACTTTTTGTTGGAACATTATGCCATTTGGATTAAAGAATGTTGGTGCTACATACAAAAGAGCTATAAAAACCATATTCCATGATATGATACACAAGAACATGGAGGACTGCATGGACGATACCTTAGCTAAGTCAAAAATAAGAACTACTCATATTGAAGACTTGCAAAAGATATTAGACCGCATGCAGCAATTTCAACTTAGGCTTAATCCAAAGAAGTGTGCCTTTGGAGTTCAATTAGGGAAGCTACTAGGGTTTATTGTATCAGAAAAAGGAATTGAGGTCGACACTGCAAAAGTTAAAGCTATACTAGAAATGTCACCTCAAAGAAATATTAGTTAAATGAGGATGCTACAAGGAAGACTCTAGTCAATCAGGAGATTTATGTCACAACTTGTAGATAGATCACAACATAAGGGTGTTACCTTCAAATGGGACAAACATTGTGAAAACAACTTCAAAGAATTAAATGATTACTTGGCTACTCCTCCTATTCTCATGCTGCCCATTCATGAAAAGCCATTACTCCTATATATCTCAGCTACAGCTACATCATTGGGAGTATTGTTGGCTCAAGAAGGTGAAAATAAAAAGGAAAGAGAAATCTACTATATCAGCAGGACACTAGTGTCTTATGAACTCAATTACAGTATAATTGAAAAATTTTGCTTAGCAGTTGTCTTTGCATCACAGAAATTGAGACATTATATGCTATCACATACAGTAAAACGTATTGCAAAGATAGATCCTTTGAAACACCTCTTAATCAAAACAGCATTAACAGGAAGGCTACCAAAGTGGATCCTGATTATAAGTAAATTTGATATTGAGTATGTGGATAGAAGGGCTATTAAAGGATAAGTCATTGCAGATCAATTAGCCGATTCACCCTTGCAAGATGACTCACCTTTGATAATTGAATTTCTTGATGAAACTATTTTGCATTTAACTGAACATCTATGGAAGATGTACTTTGATGGTTCTTTCACGCAACAAGGCTCTGGAGAAGGATTTCTATTCATCACTCCTCAAGGCTATAAGATACCCAAAGCATGCAAATTAATGTTTTCCTACACCAATAACATTTCTAAATATGAAGCATTAGTGAATGGTCTTAAATTGGCTATGGAATGGAAGATCATAGAGTTACATGTGTATGGTGACTCTCAGCTTATTATTAACCAAGTAAATGGAGACTATCATACTAAAGTTGAGAAGATGATGCCTTATAAATAACTGATTGAATAATTGAAAAATTACTTTGTCTTCGTCACATTCCAGCAAATTCCAAGAATAGAAAATAAAGCTGCAGATGCTATGGCTACACTGGCATCCATGTTACAACTAGAAGAACATCAGTTCCGCTATGACTTCTTGGTGGAAGAATTATCCTATCCAGCTTTTGATACCCCTGAGTAACAATTAATTTGTGCTTTAAACTCCCAAGACCAATCCCGGTATGCCAAACTCATTACCTATCTAACTAACCAAACTCTACCCAATGACCTATCAAGGAATGAAAAATGAGCCTTAATTAGGACAAAATTTTGTTATGTCCTCATTACTAATAACTTATATAGATGAGATCTTGACAGTACACTTCTTAGGTGTTTAGAACAAGAATATTCAGATCATGCATTAAAAGAGATACACGAAGGTGTATGTGGATTGCACTGAAATGAATTTTCATTAGCTAAAAAACTACTAAGAGTTGGCTATTACTGACCCGCGATGGAAAAATATGTTCTATTTTAAAAAACATGTCACAAATTCCAAACACATGGAAATCTCATCCATGCTCCTATTAGAGAACTCATACCATTTATAACACATTAGTCATTTCAGCATTGGGCCTTTGATTTGGTTGGACAAATATATCGATCCTAATTCTTCAAGTGGACACAAATACATCATTACGGCCACTGAGTATTTCACTAAGTGGGTTGAAGTCATGCCACTGATCAAAGCCACTGGAAAACAGGTGGCTATGTTTATCTTGAACTATATTATTTCTAGGTATGGGATACCCTCTTCTATTGTAACAGATAATGGGGGTCAAATTTAAAAACCAAGATGTTGAAGACCTTTTCACAGAGTTTCACATCACTCAGCATTTTTCTTTGATCTATTATCCTCAAGGTAATGGACAAGCTGAGGTAGCTAACAAGAACATTCTTAAAATATGGCATAGAACTGTGAGTAAGTCTGGCAGAGACTGGCATTTGCAACGAAATCCAGCACTTTGGGCCTACATAAAAAGTATTAGAACACCAACTGGAGCCACACCATTTTCCTTAGTCTATGGTGCAGAAGAAATGTTTCCTATTGAGGTAGAAATTCCATCTTTACGGGTATCTCTCCAAGGTCTTGTTACTGATGAACAATACCACATTGATAGGGTGAATGTACTAGAATTACTTGATGAGTGCAAGCAATAAGCATTTGATCACCTGAAAGTGTACCAAAAATGCATGTCAAAAGGGTACAATAATAAGGTCAAACCATGACAATTTAAAGTGGGGGATCTCATTCTCAAAGAGAATCCTAAGAACCAGCCAAATAGAAAACAAAAAGGAAAGTTTGAACCCAACTGGCTGGGGTCTTATGTCATTACTACAAATTTTGGGACTGGAGCATATCAGTTAGCTACACCTAAGGGAGATGTTCTTCCTGATCCAATTAATACTCTACATTTGAAGCTGTTCTACGCTTGATATCTGGCTAGCAGTGCCCATGCAGTGAAAATTCTCATAAAATACCAAAAAATTTAGAAAATTGATCCTGAAGAAATCCAAAAATAGTGGAAAAAGTCTTGAAAAAAGGCTATCCTTGGTGAAAACCTAGCAAACAGGCACCTTGATACTACAAAAAAAATATATAAAAATAAAAAAGAACAAAAAATTTGAAAAAGAGAAAAGTGCCTTGGCAAAAACCTGGCAAACAGGCATCTTGGTAGCAAAAATAAAAATCTTTGCCAAGTGGTGAAAAGATGGAAAACAAGTGTCACTTGAACTCTGTGCTCTATCTATCAATGCATTGATGATACTAATCCTTCACGATCACACCTGTGTTATTGGTTGACTCTAATTCCTTACAAATTTCCTATCCTTGCTTGGGATTTGTGTGTATTTGCATCTTAGGAATAGTCATGTTGCACTGGGGGCATCTTTGCTAGCATGTTAGTTTTTTTTTGCTAGGTTTTCCTAGGTTCCTGTCTAGGATGGTTTGCCTCTCAAAATAGTATTTCTCAATACTTTCACCTAACGTCACTTTCACAAAAAAAGGTGTTTCTTAAACACCACTTACCTGTAACAGACATCATACTAGTGTTTCTCAACACTTTAATCAAACACTTTTAATGACCTAGTATTTCTCAACACTTTAATCAAAAATGTACTAGTGTTTTTCAACACTTTAATCAACCAGTGTTCCTAAACACTACATTGGATTTCAATTGCTGACAAAATTAATCTCATATACGCAGACATGGAAAACATATTGCTTGATTCCAAATTTTGATTGATGAATCTCTATTGCACTTGAAAAATGAATTGACAGTATTTCTCAATACTACTTAAACACATAGTCTAATCTTGGTTTGATTATGGCTCTTTTATGTTCCCATGATGTTTCATACTAGGGGCATCTAAGCGGTTATAAATTTTCTTTGATTTATTATAAATTGGTGATTGTTATGTCTTCTGAGTTACTCCATAACATCTATTCAAAGACAAAGAGTCACAAGGATAGAGGGCATAATGTTTTCTTGGTTTTCTACGTATGGTTATTGTTTCAATGATCCTATAAATTTAACCTAACTTGGATGTTTATGGTAAGGGTTGCCAACATGAGTGGATAGCCGCATATATCTTGATCCTTATTATGTGTAAACTATAGTGAGGTTGAAACAATTTTCTTGTCTATTTTCTAAATCAGATTCTCAATACAATGTATGACACATGATGTACCCAAGGATATGAATTTTCAAGGTCATTTTGGGTCACATATCTTACAATACACTTGAATAGAACCTTATTCTTAATAGTAAAAGGAGATAACTATCTTGTCATCCTAGATTTTATGCCTTGATGCTTAAGTTTATTTTCAACATTGCATCCAATACACATAGTATTCATACTTTCATGATACCAGTGGGTATTAGTGACAGTTTTACTATCAGGTGATGTCTGTTACAAAAATTCCCAATGATGATAAAAATGCTACAATGTATACAAATTGGTGAAAATCCTAAAGAGTCTGCATGTAGATGCATTTAGAGATTGCATGATTCATTTTGAAAATAAAAGCATAAAGACTTGAGCTCAAAATGATTTCTTGATTCATCTAAAATCCAAGTTAATTTCATAATCTATATTACTGATATTAAGGTCGTTGCATATCCATGACATACATTCTTCATTCATAAATGAGAAAGAGAAAATGCAAAAAAAGCATTCAAGCATTGCATTTATTTCTACATCCTAAGTGCATCCATACATTTATTTGCATAAAGAAAATCTCAAAAACATACATTTGCATATTCACTTAGCATCACTTGAAACACATTTATATATCAGTAATAAATCAAAGAGCATAAATAATGTCATCACATAAATATATTCTAAACTCATCAAGAGACCAAGATCATAATCACATGTGCATCAATCTAAACATCTATCAAAGAAAGAGAACCCATGAACATATCAAGATCAGGAACAACTATCTAAGATATATCAAATATGGAACAGATCAAAAATGTGGAACTGTCTACAAGAGAGTATCAGAGTATCAATGTGGAACAGATATACATGTATAAACATCCAAATACAATGAATGATCTCAGAAGGGTCACAATATACAATATGTCTCAAAATATATCAGAGTAAATATTTAGGTCTGACTACCACCCTCTCCCTGATCTAGAGGAGGAGGAGGTGGTGGTACAAAAGGAGTTGGTGGAGGCATCGCCCCCTCAGATTGTTGTGCAATGCATGAATATGAAGGTTCTCTCTGGCCCTCTAGAACTATAGTATGATATAAAGCAACGTAATATGTCACTCTTTGTCCTTGGTGTGTCTCTATCTGAGCCCGGGTATCTTGCTCTGCTTTGAGCATATCTCCCTGCCAATCCCTCTCTTCTCACAGGCACTCAAGTTGTGCCTCCCTATCTGCAAGTAAAGCCTCCAATGTAGTGTTCCTTGCTCTGAGATTCTCACACTCACACTGTGACAATGCATCACCATCTCTCTTAGAGCCTCTGTTTATATTCTGACCAGTAGGCCTATCCTGTTGCCTATCCTACTATCTTTGTTTCTCTCTAGTCAGCAGTGGACCTAGATCTCTTTTTGGAGAAACAAACCTAAGACAAGTCCATCTTCCACTTTTGCCCTCTCCACCACCCACTGCACCCCCACCTCTATCATCTTCACCATCATCTCCATCATCTGGACCCTATCCTCTATCTAGAGGGCACCTCTCATCTCTCCTTTCATCACTCCCCCATCTCTCCTCTCTTTTTGTGATTCCCCTCTGCCTCTAAAAGTTTGATCATCAACTAGGTCATAATCTAATAGATCCTCTATCCGAGGAGCTACCTCATCGAGATCTGTAAATCATGGAAATGGATATTGTAACATCTGTGCAAGATATCCATCTGAACAACCTGCATCTACAACATATAATTGAAGGTCCCAACCGACTACAAACATCTCCCTAATAGCACGCTATGTAGTATCATACACTAACCCAGCACCCCACAGTGGCTCCTCATCAAAGATTCGGACATACACTGATAAATCTTGACACCTGCCCTGCACACGGTCATACTGTCTCAATACCTGTGTCACCAAGAAGTGCTCTACTATGTACCTAGTATGACCAATCAAATACTTGCTCTAGAAAAAGTATGGCATATGCCACCTGTTTGAGACCTACTCCTTGCAATCAAGGTATGGTCGCCATACAACTACAGTCATTTCATCAAAAAGATGGCATCAATACTCCACCTTGCCCAAATGGGGCTGCTAAATCCATCTTGAATACATATATACATGTGGTTGTTGATCCAAGCACTGCCTATCTACTATCAGTCATGTCACAAGGATATGCTCTTAGCCTCAGATCTATAATACAAGGATCCCTACAGTCATGCTACGGGAGTACTGATAAACAATCTCTTGCAACTCCCAATAAATATGAGCCGAAATGTAGCTACCCCATGCAAATCTCTAAGAAGATACTACCATCTGCTCTAACATATCCACCCATCCAACCATGAAACTATGTTTTCCTCTGTCAAGCATCAAAATGCCTCTTATCAATCCAGCTAAATAAACAGGAAGATGATCGTAATGATCGCACATATAATCCCAAGTAAGGTATAAGTGAACTATAGAATTATCTACAAAGAATGGTCGAGTCATGGAAATAGCTATAACAGAAGTCGACTCAAACTGAACCTCTCAGCCCATAACAGGAACTCAAAGAATGCACCACACATCCTCAGGTGTGACGGTCATCTCACCGGTTGGGAGATGGAAGGTGTTGTGCTCTGAATGCCATCTCTCGACAAGAGCAATCAACAACCCCTAATTTACCCTAATGTCAGGTAAATCTCTCAGTGAAAGTAATCCTACATGGGGGACTACCTCTACCTTGTCGCCTGTCAAAGATCTAGATAACACAAGAACACAACCTGGGTATGATCCTCATAAAGATACAACCTTAAAAGGAACCTGTTAATAGACAGTAAATACAGCTTCAAATCAGCACTCTAACTAAGGCAACTATGTATAAAGTTAATCAGCTAAGTGTTTTTGATAGTCAGAAGATGAAAAATAGTCAAAATTGGAAGAAAACCAAGTCTAAAACCAAAAATGACTCTGGTTATATGGGATGCGATCCTTTTTACAATATGTGATTCATGATTTTTGGGATGTGATGGGGCATCTGGGAAGCGATTCTATTTTTATAGGATACGACGCGGGATGCGGTGTGCGAGCCTATTTTAATAGGATGCGATGAAATCAAATGTCATATCTACACATCCTACATGTGATGAAAGATTTAAAAAATAGGAAATGATCCCTAAACTACGGGAAATGACACAGGAATTTTGGGAAAAATGGGATGCAATGCAGGATTAACTGGACGCGATCCCAAATTCAGGATGCAATGCAGAATTCAATGTGCTCTAACTACTTCAAAAATGTATAAAAATGAAAATAGAAAATATGGACAGGTAGGTTTTAAGGTACTTACTGGTGGTGGGTAATCGGCTAGACGCTGATGTCATTAGGCAAGCTTGAATCGATGCTTCTCCACAAGGAACACCATCTTCTCTGTAGATATCTCAAATTACCAAGGATAAAAGTAAAAATGAATGAGTAAAAAGTAAATTTTGAGATATATATTTGACTTTTTGAGCTATTTAGGAGCTCTGGAACTCCTCCTAGACTACTAAAACTCAATTTTGTTCTCTTTCTGATCAATCGGGAATGAAATCGAACACAAAGATGGTGTTTTACACAGCACAGTAAAAATTTTATGACAATCACCAAAAATGCAAAATTGCTCCATCTATTCCGAAAATGATTCGCAGGTTTTATGCAATCAGTTTTTCGGGTTCTATATCATCAAATTGCACATTATTCATCAAAATCTTGGTCCAACGTCATTTTATCAGACTCAAAACTCACATTTTTAACGTGATTACCTTGGTAAAATTGTGTTTTCTCTTAAACACACCTTCGTTTCTCCACTTCTTCTAATTGATTCTTTCTCAATTCAATCAATCAATTCAATTGATATATCATTCTACAGAGGGATTTTATTCTTTTTCCTTTGATTTTGTTCCTGAGGGGGCATGATCACACTAAAATAAATAAAATTCTTTCTCAAAAAGCATTAAAATGACTTCGTCATCAAAACACTAATGACATGACAGCTTCCCTCGACTAAGTCGGGACTATTGGATGGAAGGCTTCAGTTCTCACAAGTTGGATATCTTATGTCTACCTTTTTCTCAGATTCTTATTAAGCTCATGGTAGCTTTGTACTGACCTTCGTTCGATCAAGTTCGGAGTCGGTATTATCAATTCTCAGATGACAACCAAGTTCAGAATTGGTATTTTTAAGATCTTTTCTTATTTACCTTTGTTCGATCAAGTTCAAAGTCAATTCTATCAGTCTTAGTTCAATCAAGTGCAAGACTGATCTCATCAGACATTTCATTTAATCAAGTGCAAAATTCTCAAACTTTCTGAAGTCAACATCAAAACTTTCTTTGAATCAATGCATTGCTCGTACATCAATTCAAAGAGGGGAAAATGTAACCACCCTAATTTGGTCTACTGTGACCATAGACCCTATTTTCCCTATGTGTGATCATACCCCTAATTATGTCAAGACAATTCTTCAATTTATTGGCATAATTCATTTAAATAAAATTTAATCTCCTAAGTGATTTAATCACTAAATTACATTAATTGCCTTAGCCAATTAAATCAATTCAATTCAATTCAATCAAAAACAAATCAAAAACATCGCTAAAGTAATTAATAAAAAGGAATTAAATAAATCTTAATTACAACTCCATTTTCAAAAGGGAAATTCAAATCCTTAGCCAATGAGAGTTAAATCACTTGGATCACCTCACATGGATCACCAAAGATTCAATCTCCACCTCTCTTCCAATTTCAATCCTAACTTCTCACTCACCAAATTCTTCTATAAATGGAATGAATTTTAAGCTCAATGGGCCCCTAATTTTAGAATTCAATTTTCAAACTTATGCTGCTCTTATTTTCATAGATCTTAATGCATTTTAGCTCTCATTTTCATAGCATTATTATAATATTTCACTTTGGAGCTTTAAAATGAGCATTTCTTCAGCATTTAGATTAAAAGCATTCAAATCTTCCATTCTAAGCTTGTATATGTCACTGATTAATGCATAATCTAAGGTAAATTATAGAATTATTCACACTCTTCTTAGATAGGAAGCTATAGGTAAATTTTAGTGATTGATATGCTTTCTAATTCTTACTTTTCATGTTCTTTCACTAATATAATGACTTATTGAAGTATTGTGTTGAAGACAATAGGTACACAAACTAACACACACAACCTTAGCCCCAGTAAGATTGTATCTCACTGTGAACCACACAAAAAAAAGAAAAGTGTGACTCACATGCCCAATAAGATTGTATGTCTTACTATGGACCACACAAAAGATGGCGAAAGAGATGGCATTGAAATTTCTAGAAGGGTTTGTGTGTTGTTCTAGTCAACCCATCTAGGATCTGTCCTTAAAGATTGTATGTCAACAAGGGATCTAGAAAAGAGAAATTTTTCCTTAAGGATTGTATGTCCATTAAGGGATCCAAAGTATAGGGATCAGTCCTTAAGGATTTTAATTCCATTAAGGTATCCAAAGTGTAAATCATAATCAAAAGATTATGTGTGTGTGTGCAAAATTGTGAGTAGAGTGTATGCCCCCACGTTAAATCTATTGCAAATGTCGTAACGAGAGAAATGGCTTAAAAGGAGCGTACATGCATCCACTAGAAACATCTCCACTTTGAAATTCCCCCAAGGAAGGACAAATTAAAAGAAATTATCACATGAAAAAAGAGAGCACAAAAGGGATCTACCAACTGTGGGGTTAGTAGGTCATATGATAACTCACTTTTTATCAAAATTATGTCAAAATGAACTGTCATCATTCCCCAAAGGAAGTAGAACTACAACACAAGGAAATAAATTCACGTAAGAGTTACAAAGAAGAGTCTTTTTGGTTGGCATCACAAAGACCAAAAAGAAAAGGTGTTGCCACTTTTCATCATCCCAAATAGAAAATGCAAAGGCATATTTACGAAAAATGGAACGTGTACAACATAACATATAACAAAATATAGAAGAAATAAGATACAACTAGAATAATGATTACGACATGGTGATTCCTTTATCACCTTGTGCCAATGGAGAAATAAGGATCATTTAAATAAATCTAGATAATACATAGAACAATTAGCATATCATGGGGGAAATACATCACGACAAACAAGAAAATAAAGAAAAGAAAAAGAAAGGATACATTGTATAAGAGGAGCTAGTAAAGCGTATCACCTTCCCCACCATCTCAGTCTATAGTATTTAGGGAAGGTGGGAAAATTGCAAGAGGATCAACATCAAGAACAATAGATGGAGCAATAGCCAAATAAGGACCCTGATGTGAATAAAGGTCACTATGTTCGGGATTAGGATTGATAGATAACTATTGTGAAAGCATATCTGGTAAATCATTATCAAGATCAATAGTCTCATATATATCATCATAATTATTAGCATGCATATCATTGTTAGTATCATGAACATCATCATCAAGAGTATCTTCTTCATGAAGATTAATTGTAATAAAATCTAACATACGAATAGCATTGTCATGTTTTTTTTTCATTTTAACTTTGTTTAAATTCACTTCTTCCATAGGCTCAAGCATTGGTTGGTCAAAGGAAAGTGAAGTATGAGGAGTATGAGGTGAATAAATGTTTTGGGAAATATTTTCATTGGATCTATCATAATGTTTTTAACAATGATCACAAGCATGATGGTTACATTTTTTTTACTAGATATTTGGGTTGGCATAGGATCAATCAACATCGGGTCATTTTCTTCTTTAGGAGGAATAACTAAAGGAACCACACTAGGTTGAGAGATGACAGGAAGAGGATATGGATAAGGAGGAAAATGTGGTTTAGGAAGAAGACCATGACTAAGAACATCCTTAGGTTTTCTAAGATCACAAATCTTTTTAATCTTAAAGGCTTGGTATGAGCGAAAGAGATAATTAGGATGAATTTTAGTTGGTTGAGGAATGTGAGGCTAAAAGAAATCAAGGTCAACATAGTCTTGAGGCACATAAGGATGATATAGACTATGTCAAACAGTCATGATCTCTCCATTATGAATAAATTTAACACATTTATGAATAGGAGAAGCCACTACATTCATAGAGGTAAGCCAAGCAAGACCAGGTTTAACTCTAAATTGATCAGAACTAGGAATAATAGCGAAAGTAGTGTCCAAAATTTTACCACCAACTTATACAAGAAAATAAATAGAACCATGGGAAGGATAAAGGAAACCATTGCATGTTTGAATCAAAACATCGGATTTATCATCAAAATCCTTATGCAATTTTTTACTAAAAAGATAAATCTTCAGTTATCACATTCACCATGCAAGTGGGATAAACAAGGGTACCATGAGAAGGAATACCATCAACCCTAGTGAAAATGTAAAGAGGACCATCAGGTGCCTTATTGTTTCAATAGGATCAAAGATAATGCAATATGAAGGTGAATATTTAGGTTTAGTTTGAGGTTGAAAATGTTCTATGTGGTTGACAATATGAGAGGATTCGTTAACTTTCTCATCATAATCAATGCCCTTGTGAGAATAAGATTGTTCAATAGTATTGGTTGAATGAGATGGTAAAGAATTAGTTTATATTTGCAAATTCTGATTAGGAGGTGCTACTAATTTATTTCCTTGATTAATATTAGAATCTATAGATACGGCATTGGATTCAATAAGGTTAGTATCAATTGGTTTGACCGTGTTGACGATGGAATTGGCATAAAGCTTTGGGATCAAATAATCTAGAAGGTGGTTTGGATGGGTCAATTGGTTTGATAGGAGGAAGTTTAATTATATTTTCTTTCATTAACTTCAATATCACATTACGAAAAGATTCAGAAAGTGGATTAAAAGTATGATAAGGTCTAAACATAAAGGACAAAGGAGCCACACCTTTGGATGTTGCTTCCACTTGTCCAACAACTGTATTGGAGGATTTGTTGATTTTTATGTAATTTTTATTCTTCTAAAATTTGTTGAAATTAGATGTGGCATCACTCTTATCAATGGGAACAGGATCCATTCGAGTGTTCCTATCAAATTGACTCACTTGAATTTGATAATAATGAATCATTGCACACAATTGTGAAAAGGAAGAAAACTCAGTAAGCAGCATCTTATCTCTAATGTCTTTTTGTAAATTAGTAATAAAAATGTGGTGTATATCAACATGAGGCACAAGATAAAAAAGATATGAGCTTGCAATTTCTTAAATCTACCAATAAAGCCACTAAATTTTTCTTTAAAACCTTTCTTAAAATGCATCAAATCAGTCAAAGAAATTTGAGGACCAATGTTGTTTTGAAATTGTTGAATAAAAGCATTAGCAAGCTTGTGGAACAAATTAATTGAATAAGGAGGCTAAGAATAGTACCATTGCAAGTCTTTGTCTTGAAAGGTTCTAGTAAACAACTTTTTCATGAACCTATAGTCATGAGAAAAATCACTACACGAGGTTTGGAAAGTTTTAACATGAGTCACGGGATCACCCTTACCATTATAAGTCTGAAGATGAGGAATCTCAATACTTTGTGGAATAACAGCTCAGATAATATTTATGGACAAAGTAATAGTAATATCACATGTTGTATTTTTAATTTGGATTGAGTTAAAGAAGCAAGTTGTTGTTGAAAAGAGGACATGGTTTAGCTAAGCTATTAATGGTAGAATCAATGGAAGAAATTATAGTAGAAACATTGGCGATGTTAGGAATATTTTTTGAAATGGAGGGAATGTTGGAAGAAGCATGAAGCATGGTAGGAGGGTTTTTGTAAGTAGGATTGGGATATGAAAAATGAAAATTTTGATAAGAAGGCATAGAGGAAGGTAATGAAACACAGGGAACACTTGTAGGAAGAGAAGGAAGAATAGGATTAGGGAGAGTCACATGTGTGGGGTTAGAGGTTTGGATTGAACTTGTGATAAGATATGGAGCATAAGTCGAAATAATAGGAATAGAAGTGGAGATAGGCAAATAAGTTTCAACACTTGTAGTAAAGGGAACATAGCCTAATTCTTGACCACATTGTGTAAGAGGTTTAACATTGGAATTAATAATAAGTGAAAAAAGCTTCCAAATTATGATTCTCTTGAGCTAACCAATGTTCTAATTTTTTAAATTCATGATTATGCTTTTGCATTCGGGTAGGAGGAACTCGTAATGCTTCATCTTCATCATGAGAAGAATGAGAAGAGTTTTTATCCATTGTAGGATTGGTATCATTAGGATGCATGGTGATTTCATAAACATTATTAGGAAAGGAGGGAGGTTCAGGATCAAAGGAACCCATGAGTCTATGACTTCTTCTAATTGGAATACTATAGGTTGGAATCAAAGTGATAAATCTCATACACAATTGAATGAAAGGAAGGGAAGATGCGATGTAAGAATTTAATCTAAATAGAGATTAGAAAAATGCATACAAATTAAATCTAGATATGAAAGAAGATTTTAACACCAAATGAATCTATATTTAAATGCATACCACGTAATCAAAACAAAGTAGATCTAAATATGGGAATGGAAAATCTATCTAGCCAAAGCATGCAAGAGATAATATAGCTATGAAAAAGGAAATATAACACCAAGATCAAAAGAGGAAATGTAAATGCAATGCTATCGAGATGCAAAGAAGAGATAACTACAAACTCAAAATGTATGAAGCGTGAAAGTGGTGGGTTCACCAAAATGTATATGGTGAAATGGTGATCAATGGTAGACCACCAAGTCACACATATGTATGTAGGAGACCCTAATCCTATTCTGAAGCCAAATATGATATGTACAACCTAAAGGATGCAAGGGAACAATTGCAAGATCTAGCTAAGGGGAGAATTTAGGGTTTTTTCCCTTTTATGATGTAAATGTATGAAAGATAATGATAAATACCTTATATTTATAATTAAGAGAAGATTTAAAAACAAGGTATAATAAAAAATATGACCTAATTTATAAATTAGATTCAAGATGTATAGAAAATAATGTATGTACCTAAAAAATTGAAGAGGAAGAAGGTGTGAAAATGTTGATTTCATGTCTGAAAGAGTCCCGAAATGTCTCGATATCTGAATCTAGCAGTGTGTGATCTGTAACTCTATAATCTACAACTTTATGTTCTATCATAGGAATAATTTGAAAGTGGTTCAACCTGTACCCAGGTATAGGTTGAAGGTTTGACCTATACCCAATCTTCTCAAAATCAAAAACAAAAAATGGATCTACGCAAGTCTCTGGACTATCTTTCTAGTTTTGTAATTGAAATCTACACTCTAAATGTTAGGGAATATGTTAAAGGTTTGACCTATACCCGATACTATCAGAATCCAGAATATAAAATGGATCTATAAAGTTCTCTCAAATGGGTTCTCATATTTGTGACAAAATCCACATTTTGAGCCTGCACCTACACACAAAAGAGAAGGGAAAATTATTGGGGGAAAGGGCCTTGCTTTGGCCAAGCCCTCAGTTAGGAATTTAACTTGAAATTTAATAAGTAAAGGATGTAAAACAATACAAATTTAAGTATTCACCTTGCTTTATCAAACCCTTATGGATCGATATAGATCTGATATACCCACAAAGATGTATGCTTGCTTGATTGGATGTTGAATTGTAGAAGGTAGGATGTCTTCACCATGAAATAGATCTACACTTTCCAAATCATGGATCATGGATGTATGTATGCTTGATATGATTGAAGGAAAGGAATGAAGAAAGGATATGGATCCTCTTTTTCAATTGGGAAGTCTTCCATTACTCCATCGTGAGAGAGATATTCACACAATAGTCATCAAATCTTGGAGCCAAATCCTTGCTTGCTTGAAATCACCATAGGCTTGAATGCTTGCAATTGTTGGCATGAAATGGATGCAATGGATAACATATGTAAATGGATAGTAGATATTAGATCACAAAATGAAGGGGAGAGGCCTCTTTTTATAGTTATTTCGGGGTTTAATTTTACGGAGGTCAACCTTACTGGGCAGGAAAATGAAAATATTGTGCATCAGGATTGAAACCCACTAATTTAAAATGCCAAAGGTATAGGTTGAAATTGGTTCAACCTATACCTAGGAAGGTAAATTTCAAGGTATATTTGTGGGTCCCAATAAGTAATTTTGGGGCTTGGGTAAAATCGGAGAGAAAATTGGGGATCACTAAAATGGGACCCAAATAGGTCCTTGAGCTTCTAAATTAATGGGTGCTAACTTTTTAGACCTATACAGTAGGCATCAGTGAATTACTTACCATAGTTAAGTTGACCCTATTATGATCATTCCAATAATCAGTAACAAGACTCCAATGATATCTTTGCATTCCTCAATGAGCAGGGAGAAGGAAGAATAACAACTTAATGGTTCATCAAGGAGTCACTTATCTTCCAAAAACCTTATTTTCCTCCAATTTTCAGCTTTCCAACCCATGCCTAAAGAAGCAATATTTCTATGATTAAGAACAATATTCTAGAGATGTGATCTAGGAGGAATCACAAAATATTTAGTTAAATATTCTAGCCAAGAAACACTATATAATTATTTACTTTTCTAGATAGAATTCCACTCCCTTTTCTCTTCATATATTCTCCAAATTTGTTTAGCCAAAAGAGCCATGTTAAATTTTTTATCTTTCTGATTCCAAGACCTCCAAAATTTTTAGGTTTGAGGACATTCTCCCAAGAAATAAGTAGCATTCTCTTCCTCTCCTCAACTCCTGACCAAAAAAACATTTTTGAATCTTTTCAATGATATTTGATAATTTTGAAGGAATCTTGAAGAGACCAAAGGAAGATACAAGTAAATTTTGCAAAAAATATTTTAGAAGTTGAACCTTACTTGCATGGCTTAATAATGTACCTTTCCAACCAGCTAATTTCTTTCTAAACCTATCAATGAAAGAGTTCCAAAAGGATTCTGGTGATTTCAAGCATAGAGGAAGGCCAACATAAGAGAAAGGGAAGGATCCAATCTCACAACCAAGAATATTAGCAATCCTATGTTTCCTCTCATGAAGAGCATTAATGAAAAAAAGAGAACTCTTATTCCAATTAATGATCTAACCAGATGCCCTTCCATATAGATTCAACGTATTCTTCATCATTCTCACTTCCTTGATTGAAGAACTTCCCATCAAGATAGTTTCATCAACAAACTGTTGGTGAGAACACAACAAGTTTGATGAAGAAGGATTCAACCCCTTAATCATCCCATAAGAGAATAGCATCTTCAAGTATCTCCCTAAAATTTCATCCATGGTAGTGAAGAGAATAGGGGAAATAGGTTCTCCCTATCTGTGACCTATAGATGACTTTAAAATGTGAGATGGGGATCCATTAACAATAACATCAAGAGAAGAGGACAAAATCAGCTACCAAATAAGCTGAAGAACTCTATCACCAAATCCAAAGGCCTTGAGAATTTTTCATAAGAAGTTCCAATCCATCCTATCATAGTATTTAGATAGGTCTAGCTTCATCAGGAACCCTTTCTTATTAGAGACCTCCAAAGAGTGAATATTCTCATAGAAATTGATGATAGCATCAAGGATTTATCCCCCTAGGACAAATCCATTTTGTTGAGGGGAAATAATAGAAGACAGTAGGATCAGCAACCTTGAAGTTAAAACCTTCAAAATAAATTATAGAAATAATTTCAAAGGTTGATAGGGTGGAAACAATACATAGAAGTAGCGCCAAAAGATTTAGGCACCAAAATAAGAAAAGTAGAATTCAACTCCTTTAGTAATTTCCTAGCTCCAAAGAATTCCTTAACAATATTCAGCTCCACAATGCGCCAGAAAGTGTGAAAGAAGAACATGGGGAAACCATCAGGGTTGGGATCCTTATTTCCTTCAAAATATAACACCGCATATTTAATCTCCTCCTTAGAAGGGATATCCCTCAAACATCTATTCTGCTCTTCACATAAAATTGTAGGAATAGCTTCTATCAATTTATTTTGAGCTTCAACATTCATGTTAGGATGAACTAAAAGGAGGGAGGAGAAGAAGTAGAAAACTTCCCCCCGAATGTCTTCTTCCTTATCGAGATCTTTGTCATTAATAGAAATGAGAGAGATTATTTTGGAAGCCTTATGTTTTAAATTTTTCATGTGAAAGAACTTGGTATTTTTGTCACCATCCGATAGCCAAAGCGCTCTCAATTTTTGCTTCCAAAATTCTTACTCCTTCACTATAATATCATGATATTTGACTAAAATCTCATTCTCCATAGCTATAGAGAAATAATTGTACCCCTCTAGTTTAATTTTTTCTTGGATCTCTTTAAGCTCCAGTTGGATAGCCACCTTTGAAGAAAAAATATCACCAAACACCTCTTTGTTCCAGTGCTTCACACTATCTTTGACAAACCTTAACTTCTTGGAAACCTTAAACATGGTAGAGCCATCCACTGAGATATTCCACCATTTCTTAATACTTTCCTCCTCATTTCCTTCTCTTCTATTAGTTCAAGTATAGTTGGCTCCCTGAAGATCAACATCAAGCATAGGTTGATTATTGATAAACTCCAAAAGATCAAAGCTTCTCTCCAGTTGGATTTGAGAACCACCAAATTATTTCATTTCTTGAAGATGTGTATTAAATTCTCTCATGACTATAAATATATCTTCTAAAAACTTCAACTGGAAAGACTCCAGCCTTTTCCAGAATTTGCATCTATCATGTTTAGAATTAGGGTTGATTAAAACCCAAGTGAAATCATTCATTAGATGGTTAAACCTAAAAGAAACAAAATTCTCATCTACCTCAAGAGGCATACCATTAATATGGTTTAAAGTCCAAAATATCATTGTTCCTTCTAAAGCACCCTCTGAACTACTTCCAACCACACCACCGTTTTTAAAAACTTTAATCTTTTCCACCCTTTCCTTGGTCAATTTAGTTTCTTGAATCAGAATAATATCTGGTTTGTGATCTCTTACAAGATTCCTAAGAATGGAATACTTATGGGGGCCTTAAGCACTCTTATATTTTAAGAAATAAATTTATCTTTTACTTTGGGAGAAAAAATCCAAGATGGTTGATGAGCTTAAGTTTTGGCTCATGTATTATGTCACTTAGTTATGTTTTCTTTGTCCTGTACTTAGGTTGTCTCAGCATTTTGGTCATGAACATTGTGTTTTAGTTATTTTAAGTCAAACCCATGGGCTTGATTTTATATACCTTAAGCTTATACTATCATATCCCTATTATGGTAAAAACATACTCACTTGATTTTATAGACCTTAAGCTTATACTTTCATATCCCTGTCATGGGAAAAATGCACTCTTTTATGGTTACATGAAATGTGTGTGTGTGTGTGTGCGCACGCGTGTGTGTGCATGTGCGTGTGTGTGTGCATGTGCGTGTACATGTGTGTGTGCATGTGTGTGTGTGTGTGTGTGCGTGTGTGTGTGTGTGTGCGTGTGTGTGTGTGTGCGTGTGTGTGTGCGTGTGTGTGTGCATGTGTGTGTGCGTGCATGCGTGTGTTGGTTTAATAGTGGAATGGTGAATGATTAATCCAATGATGAATATATATGTGTGTGTGTGTGTGTGTGTGTGTACTACATGTATTTTGTGCCTATTAACATTTATGATGGATAAAAATTCAATGGAGCAGTGATGTGCAAATGGAGCTCACATAGGTCATGCCTTTGGAGACCAAGTCCATGCAATTCAGCAAGGATTGATAATTGAAGCAAGCCAATGATGAACTGGTCACAGTTCATGTGGAGAAATTCAAATGGTTACTATCAGTGTGGAACTGATCTAGGAGACAGTGGGAGCTATATCTACTCTTTGTGTAGTTGAACAAGTTTTTGGTTCCTTGTTTAGTGGATGGTTTTCCTCCTTTTTGGCGTTGTAATAACTTTGACCCGCATATTATTTTGGCGTTGATCTATTAGTGGTTAGTTAGCTAGTGATTTTTTGTTATAAATAAGAAGTTTCACTTCTTCAAAAGCTAGCTCAGACAAATTAAGATTTCATGTATTAGTATTTTCATTTTTCAATACAGTTTCAGTTAAGTTCCAAGTATGCTTTGCAATCAAGTACTTTTGATGGATAAATAAAAGCAATGAAGTTTTGAGTTTATAAGTGTGTAACTATGTTCTCGATACTCATCTAAGGCGGGCCACTTTGTGAGTAATCCCTTTCAAGTTTAGCATTAATTTCCTTCAAATTTATTTGTAAGTTTTAGAGTTTGTCTATTCCTTCAGCCACTGGAAGTGATTTCTTCTGACTATTCTTGCAGCCAAGCTAGATATAGTAGTTCATGTATGCATATCCTAAACTTTCCTATAGTAGTTTTTATAGGTTTAACTTCATCATTTGAATTATCTCAAGCATTTGAATTATTTCCATTTCAAGCATTTACCTTTCATCATTTATTTTCCTACATCTATAGCATAGCATGGCCTTAATAAGAACTTATTGCACATACAGTGCGGACACATTTCAAGTTCACGCACCCTAGTTTGACATGGTAAATGAGCCTTCTTTGCAAGAAAGATAGCTACTCTGTCTGGATGTCCAATCCTTGATTTGTGTTTCATGGTATAGTGATTAATCTAATAGGGAAGTCAAGCATTTTTTGCGTCATTTCTAGGGATGGTGTAAAACTAAGGACCTATTACATCCATGAGTTAATTTTTTAGTTTATTCAATGTTTACCTTAGTTTAGTTAAGTCTTAAAGTTTCATTCCAGAACAAGTTAGTTAAAATCATCAATCTACATGCATATAAGAAGAAGAGATGCCTTAAGAATATTTCTTCCTAAAGACCCTAACACTGGTAACCAACTAGGTGATATGTGTGTTCACCAACAAGAAGAATAAGAATGAGATATCATTTTGTTGATGTTGTTCCAAGTTTACTACCTTCTTCATCTTCCTCAAAAGAAGAACCAATTAATCAAAATCTCGTTGCTGATATATTTTCTAATCTGCATATACTTCCACCAGTGAACCCATTTGTTCCAAATCAAGTTAACAATCTACCAGATTTAGTATTTAATCAATCAAGGCATCAACCAATGAATCTTCCACGGATGGATCACCCAACTTTCAAATTCCCAATCACTGACCAAAATGACAACAATAATATCAAAAACATTCTTGCTTCAGTACTCCCTAAGTTCTATGGATTGATAACTGAGGATCCAGATACATTCTTGTTTGAATTTAACATCCTATTTAGAAGCTATGATTATGCCTTTGATTCCCATAGACTTAAGCTATTTCCTACTAGTTTGAAGGAATCGACATTATGATGGTTTGTGAGCTTAGGAAGATATGTGAGAACTTGGGATGATATGAAGTAAATATTCCTTCTCAAGTATAAATATTATTGCATAGGAGATAAAGGGAATGACATCTTTAGAATGCAGAAAAAACAAAATGAGAATTTGGAGGACTACATTTCAATATTCTTATTTAGTTTGAAGAAGTCCCCACACCATGAGCTCAATGAAGAGTCTCAAAATTTGATGTTTTTAAGAGGAACCACTAGAGGTTGTACTGAAGCATTGGACTTCATGGGAGGAAGAGACATCACTCAAGCATATTGGGATGATCAGAAGAGATTTTGTGGGTGTGCTCTCCCAGCACTATTTAAATCTCACTATTGATTGCTTGCTTGAGATTATTGATCCTACAATGCAAACTAATGGATTGGTGAAGAACTCAAGAACAAGTATGAAGAACTTGCCTCAAGATTTCACCATTGATGCAAATGGAGATCCAAACTATTAAACTAAGATTAAATGCAAGATTAATGTAAGATTCATTCACCATTAACCTAGCATGTGATTTCTAGATTCAATAATGAACTAATATTGAAAAGCATGAAAATAAGCTATCAAAATCCTAGAGCAATACTAAAATGATAACAACGTATAAAATCAAAGATGATTTGCAATGAGTGAGGCATCCTATTTATAGATTTTTGGAGGGCTTGGATGAGGTGGATCTCATGTGGCATCCACATAGGATCCACATGGGATAAAGGATTGGTCATGCAAGAGGGAGATTTTCTCACACATGTGTGAGAAATTCTTGATAATGATGGCTCAATGACAAGTGTAAGAGGGTGGGAGGCCAAAAGTGAGTCGCATGTTGAGCATCTTCTAAAGAGGAAAGGGAGACAAGATGAAAGAGAAATTGCTTGGGCTATTTTAGGAAAAGGGAATGGACAACTCCCATAGGAGGGGTACTCACACATGTGTGAGCACCATTATGAGGTTAATTATTGTAGTAATTATAAAATTAATTAGTGGAATTTAAAATTAGTATAATTAATATTAATTAGAGTAAGCTTAGGGGGGATAGTGTTGGGTATAGATTAGGAATCTAGGCTCGATTTAGGATTAATACAAATTAGATTTAGATTAATCATATCTTAGTAGAGTATTAGAATGTGGAGGGAATAAATAATTTAAAATTTATTTAAAAGAGGGATTTTGTGGAGAATCATATATTAAATGTAAATTTAATATATTAGGGAATGGTATTTAAATTAACTCTAGATACCATAGAATAATGAATTAATTTAATTAAATCAATAGATGAATATAAAAAAAATAGTTAATTAACTATAGTGCTAAAGGAATATTAATTAAATTAATATAAGTGTGTAGGGATGATTTTAGGCGTCTACATTTTTTCCCATCTTTGATGCGAGGTCAAGGATGGCATTGCGTCAAAGAAAAAATAATATAAGATGCCCTAGAGAGAAAAGTAATTCTGGTGGGAGATTATGCCCCCTCAAGAAAATAATGCAAAAAATAAATTTTGTGGAATTTTCTCGAAAAAAGGCAGAAGAGAGGAAGAAGAATGAAGAGGAAGAGAGAAAAAAGGGGAAATTGACTAGTTTTGGGAGACGCTTCCTTGGGGGGCTCAGGGTAGACCTAGGGTAGATCAAGGACATGATGCCCCAACCAGGATGGGGGAATAATGAATAAATAGGAGCCTCATAATGCAGATTACAAGAATGATAAATGATACTAACTAATGCAACCTAACTACATGAGATTTTTAGGATTTTATTGTGTTAATATCGAAGAGAACACCCTAGTTTGATTTTTCAATAGGGGGTATGCATCACATGCTAGACAGCATGGATGACATGGTTCCTTGCATGGACTAGGCTCTCAGACAAACAAGGTAGATTTAAGAGCATAGATGTAGATCAACAATCATGGTGGAACTAATGTAGTAACACTCATGAGGAAGCCATAGTACACCCAAGTCTTGATTAGGGACTTGGTGGAACTGCATGAGACCTTGCCCCCAATGAGGCATGCATAACCATAACTATGTGACCAACAAATATGCACTAAATTACCCACAAACATATCATTCCGCAAATGGCACGTATTCTAATATACACCAATATATTGAAGGTCTAAGAAATCGTGAGTAGGGTCTACTGTAACACAAAGATAAAATCAACAAAAAAGGCATCATGACCAAGAAGTCATTCAGTCCAAAGTTATTGCCATAAATAGGATTATGTGATGGAGGAATGATAAGCCAGCATCAGAAGGATGCATCTTTATGGGAAAGAAAAGATTGATTTATGTTGAAATGGGCATTCGCTAGCAATAGTTGTGAAATGAACAAGGAACTCATAAATTCGATCTCCAAATTGATTTGATAAAACTCATGTGGTCAAAGTGTCTGGGAAAAGCTCAATGTGATGGGGTGAAGCTCAGTTTGATGGGATAAAGCTCAGTTTGATAGGATTAGAATGGGTAGAGTAGCATGTGATTAGATGATGAAGGAGGAACTTGGTTGGATACAATGAGATTGGAGGATAAGATGGATTGAATAGGATAGAAGAAAGATAAATGGATTTGATATTAAAGGATTGGATGCATAGATAGAATGGATTGGGTCCAGTGACAAGGGAGAACCAAGGCATATTGAAGGAAAGGGGGATAGAGAGATTGTATGGATGGAAGATAGAGGTATGGAATAGATCCTTGATAGGATAGGGGGGATTAAAATATTGGAAAGAGGTGGATGAGGATCCAATGACCATGTTACAAAGGAGCTAAAATGCCCCACACTAAAGGTAGGAAAAATGAAGGATTGGAAAGATGGGGGATTAAAATGTATGAGATGAAAAGGTGGTCTGTAATGGATACTCATGGAGGAAATGAAGGCTTGCATTTTCCAAATCATGTATGGATATTTTAGTTTTTATTGCCTCTAATTTTGATCAAGAGCAAAGGTATGAAATTGGAAGGTGGGTGGATAAGGTATATGAGATGGTGGGTATGAATAGAATATGATAATGGATAATGATATGGATGGAATAGGATAATGGATAATGATATGGAGGATATGGATGGAATGCGATAATGGATAATGTATCGAGGAAGTGTATAGGATAATCAAGATTAAAAACATGGGAAATGAGGATGAAGTTATATAGGATTATGAATGGAAGATGAAGGAAATAATTAGTATAAGGACTATGAGATGGAGGATATGGATAGGATGTCAATATCATATATGGATAAATTGGGTGGACTTATATAGGATAATGGTTAGTGGATAGATAATGAATGAGGAACATGGAGGGTGTGGATGGAAGTAATAGATGGGATAGTCAAGATCAAATATGGTAAATGGATGATGTACTTAGATAGGATGATGGATGGTGGATAAGAAATGTGGAAGATATGTATGGTAGCGTAGAATGGATGGAGCTTGACCCCAAGTGTAGAGTGCAAGGGGATGAGGATAAGTGAATGGATAGAAAAGTGGATTTGGAAGAAAATGATTTTTTTATAGGAATATGGTGGAATGAATCAAGCATCTAGTTCCATGGATGGTATTCCTTGATTGTTTTGTTTTGTTTTTTATTTTTTTGTTTTGTTTTTTTTGTTTTTTTTGTTTTTTGTTTTTAATATATAATGTATCAAGTAATTTTGGATGTTTTCTCATAGAAGTTGGTATGATCGTTAGATCGGAGATGAAATGGATTTGGGAATGGAGGATAGGTATTTATTCAAAAGATTGGATTAATGGGGTGTAATGGTGGGGAAGGATTGTTGGATAATGGATGGGAGGTTGGAAGACTTGTGAATAAATGGATGAAGGAGTTGGAAATATAATCATTGGCATACACCTTGAAGGGTGGTGGAGTATTGGAGGAGGATATTGTGAAGGAGATGGAAGAGAAGATGTGGATTTTGGGATATAAGGATCCAAAATGAGGAAGGAGTTGTGGACTAAGGATGGTGGATTTTGGGACATAAGGGCCCAAAATGGATTTGGAAGATGGAGGATTGGAGGACTTATGAGTGGGGTAAGATTTTGGATTAGCAAGGTTGGATGCCAAATTTGATTTTTCTTTGAGATTATTTTCTTCAATGAGTATCATGGGAATCCACGTGATTTTTTGAGTTTTTCTTTTTGGGCCTTTGTGGCCTTTTGAACTTTTCTTTATTTTGGATCATATTTTTTCTTTTATTGAACATGTCTTTTATATGGGACATATTGATCCTTGGATTTTTTTGGATTTTTGGCTTTATGAATTTTAGCTTTGGCATCCAATTTGCTTCCATTATCCATGGTATGGGTGCATGACGATAAATGGTATGGAGAGTTTATGGATGGAATGATAGAGAGTGAATGTTGGAAGGAATTCAAGGATGTGTGCCTTTGTTGATCTTTCTTGGGGATTGGAGGTTATGGAGTGGTGGCCTTGGATATGGTGGATGGATGTATGTAAGGCCCAAAATGCATGTAAGGGAAGGAGTTCCATTTGGGATATAAGGACCCAAAATGGATGTGGATGATGGAGGAATAAATTTTTGGACATAAGGGCCCAAAATAGATATGAAGGGTGGGGGATGGGAACATTGGAGTTTAGATGGATGGATTTTGGATTTGGAAGGGGTGGAAGGTATACCAACATCTTGAGACATTTTTTCTTCAATGGGATACTTTTTATTTTTAAAACAAGATATAAGTCCATGTGAATGGGGTTCATGGATGGATTGGATAGGTGTGATGGGATTTTATGAAGGATTAGGCTCATGAGAGGGATTAGAAGGGATAATAGGATCTTGATATGGATTGGTATTGTGGCATGGATTTGAAGGGGTACTTTGATCTTGACTTTAGGGAGGATTATATGGTGGAATGGAAGGGATGAGTGGATCGTGAGATGGAAGAGGATCATTCAATGGGGTGGAAGGAATGAGATCATGAGATGATGTTATTTTATCTTTAAATTGAGGAGGATTAGTAGATTTGATACATGGAATATCTTTATGAAGTGGAGGTAGGTGGAGGTTAACTCTTGACAATGTTGGAAATCTTTGTTGGATGGAATGCAAGGGATGTCTTGATCTTGATTAAGAATGGTACTATGAGATGGGTTAAGGAGGATAAGTGGATCTTGATATGGAAAATAGGTATCTTCATATGGGAATGTGTCATAAGATGGAGGAATGTTTATATCTATAGGAAAAGAGGAATCCATGTTAGCATGCTTTAGAGAAAGGGCTTGACATGTTTGGACTTGTGAGGGTGATTTGATGGAGGATATGGAAGCTTCAAATTGGGTGGATGGAAAGATGGGAGAATCATGAGACTTGGGAGATTTAAATGTGTCTTGAATTGGATAGGATGGATATGGTTTCATGACTTTAGGATATTGCACAAATTGATTTAGAGTTGGGGATCTATACTTCTCTATTGTTATTGCAAGATGGGGATGATGTGGGTTTTGGAAGATTAGGATTGTGTGGAGGATTGGGATTATGGTTTTGGACATTAAGCTTAATGTGTGGAGGATTAGGTTGAGGATTGGGATTCTATGGGAGAGGATAATTATGGATTTGGAGAAAGGGGCAGGAAATATGTCTTCAAAGGAAAACTTTTTCTTTTGACCCCATTTTTTAAGATAAGGACAATGTTTTGAAGTTCTTAAATCTCTTTGGAAAGGTGGCTATAGAGGGAATCATATGTGGGTGAAGGATAATGAGATGGATTTCCCTTTTCAAAGGTAGAGGAGGGATAAGAAATGTGAGATGGTTGGGATTGGAATATGGTAGATAGATGAGATGTTATGGGATTGACTTGGTAAGTGGGTTGTGATGAGAGATATGAGTAGTTAGGGTTTGGATTATTGAGGCAAGTATGAGTTGGATGGATGTGAATGATAGGTTAGTTGATTTGGAGGTATGATTTGAGGATCATGATTTAGCATTTGAAATTCCTCAACCATTTTGTCAAACCAATCCATATTCATGATGTTTATATGAGGGGTTTTGGATTGGATTAGAAAGATGATGATGTGATTAGATTGGATCAAGGATTAAAGATGAGATTGGATGAAGAAAAGTTGACGCTGATGTGGATTATGATGGATGATTAGGATGGGGATTGGGATGATGAATCAGACCTTGATTAGATGGATTAGGAAATTTAAGCTAGATTTGGGATGATTAAGATATAATAATGAGGATTAAAGCTATCAAATGTGAGAGATGAACTTAGGACTAGGAGAAATAATTAGACTTTTGTATTGTGAGGGAAGGGCCTCAAAGATGTTGGATTTGATGTTGGATGTGAGGGTAGGGCCTCAAGATTTTACTTGATGTTGATTATGAGGGCAGGGCGTCAAGGTTGGATTTGATATGATTTTGATAATTTGATGAAGGTTTTGGATAACCTTAGTGAAATAAGATCCTATCAAGCATAATGGTTTGGATATGGATGATATCTTTATTCTAACTAGAATAGACTTATGATCTCAAGAAAAAAAGGATATGGCTAATTAAATTAATCACTTAAGATGGACAATGTTCTCAAGCAATAAGATCTAACTAGGGTCTTGATTAAGGATGAGGATCTTAATGACACTTTGATACAGTCCAAGTGGATGATAGCACTCCTAAGTCAAAATTTTGGAAGAGTTTAATGAAATGTGAAAGACTATATTGATGAAGGATTAATGAAATGATGGAGGAAAAAGTTTTCTTTATGAAAATTGACTTGATGGACCTCTAAGAAACTGAAAATGATGGATTTTAGAAAAGTTTGGTAAGTCATTGTTTTTAGACTAAGACATTGATTCTCAGATGTAGACGTTGATCTGCAAAGATGCAAGTTGCAGGTCAGAGATGATAATGTAAGATTTTGACTGATTTTGGACTATTTTAGGTCAATTTGTTCATTGACAAGAACTAATTTTCAATATACATTGAATACGCTAAGCATACCTTGACTCAGATGGGAACATTAAATTTTGCAAACATGTGTTAGAAAATAGTCCTGCAAGGGACAAAAAAACCTTTTAGGAGACAAGCAGTTGTGATATATGGAAACTGATACAATTTGAGAATTTTGATGTGTGTATGTTCAAGTGACTCTTTCAAGCCACTTATGTTTTTGTGGTTTAACATAATGAAGATAGTACAAATAGTAGCTACCTTAAGGAATTGGCTTCGCATGAAATATTATAGGCCCATTTCTTGGTATTCCTTCAACTCAAACAGAAGAGTCACTCCCAGAAGGGCGCCCATATTTTTTCCTTTTGTCAGGTATTGTTGTTGAGCTACAAAGATCTCTTTTGAAATACAATACCCTGGGACACATATGATGGGAATCTTTAGGGGAGAATCTTCCCTCCCCTTGCACTATAATAAGTCATTGTTCAAAGGTGAATCAAGTAGGCTACTAATTAATAGTTGCTAGTAAGATCTATTATGTCCCCCCCCATTAGTTTGTACGCATGTGAGACACTTGAATCTCTAGTGGACCATGTCGGCTTCTTAGGCACTATTCGCCTGATCCAAACTATCATCCACACACCATACCTGAGCTTGGTGGGATTTAGAAAATTTTTTGCTTTGTATCTCATTTCTATATTAGTCAAGGTATTTATTGGTTTGAGGTCATCCTCTAGGGGGAAACGCAACCTCTAGACAAGCCTGTCTAGAAGCTAGATTAAGTTAAGGTTTCTCTTCACCCAAGTTCCGCGAAGGTGAGGGGAGAGGATACGACTATAGATTAATTGTAGTGTCACGTAAATTAAGAGATCTATCTAATGACAAATAGCTTGAAAGTAGTGTTGAGAAACACTTCTTCAAACACACCAAAAAGGGTTCATTTCAAATAGAACCTAATCAGAACAACTAAGTGTTTTCTACCTAATAAAAATACACAATAGTATAGTTAAGCATGCAAGTTCAATTTATTTCCCACACATCAAGAAGGAAAGAATGTAAGAAAGGTGTGATTATTTTTCCTTAATTCATTCAAGAGTTTGTGATGTTCATTCCCTTATGTATTGAGATTGGATGTGGTTAATTCCTTTAAGAAACATGCATTCAAAGACTAGTGTTTAAAGCATATAATTTCATTCCTAAAATCCATTAAAATCCAAGGAAACTTGCATGAAAAATATTAGTAATCTTAAAGTCTTCAACCCCAAAATGTTGCAAAAAGACAAACAGATTAGTAACACTTGAAACTAGAAAAAATAAATGGTTTCTGTGACAAGGCACAGACAGAAGGTTACAATCAATAGTCCACTAGAATCATGTTGGAGACAATATGTTGATTCCTAAAATTTGACTAATTCTAAAATTTCCTAAAAACCCTCAAATCCTAGAATCTTTATCTTAACTCCTATGAAGTTGAAACCACTCTCAAACATCTTGAAAGTATATACATAAAATGTAACTTAAGTATTAGAAATTATATTTAAATATTAAATTTTATGTATGGTCCTGATGTTGAAATTGGTCTTTTAGAGCCTGTAGGACACACAAGAATCCTCATAAAACCACCCAAAGGATACTCATCTGCCAGAACTAGTTGAAAAATCAAATAGGGCAGCAACGACAATGATAGGTTGCAAATGCCAATCAGCACAGACAACGGTGAACTATTGCAAACGTTGATTTTCACAAATGATGATTTGTACAGATGACTTTTAAAATATTGAAACATAGGGCTTTTTTTGTCAGAGTGCGGACACCAATCTGCACAGATGATAGTTCTAGGTCATAGACATCTTTTCGTAAATTAGAGATGACAATACGTGACTAGGTATGGAAACTGGTAGAAATTTTCAAATGTTTAAAAATCTTCAGGTATGTGGGCCCCACTAGGCGTGCCAAAATGTATATGGTTGAAACCTATCTATGTGGAACAAGCTCAGACAGACAAAAGTTAGAGATAAAAAGGCATACAAGTTATATTAACATATCTAAAAACTGGGTTCATACACAAAGCTTCTTCCACAACCTCCGATGAGCCGAAACAAGTCCAACCAAGACTTGTTTGATTTTCTCTTAGAGATTTTGTGGGTGTGCTCTCCCAACACAATATTCAAATCCCACTATTGATTGCTTGCTTCATGAGATGATTGATCCTACAATGCAAACTAATGGATTGATGAACAACTCAAGAAAAAGTATAAAGAACTTGCCTCAAGCTTTCACCATTAATGCAAATGGAGATTAAAACTATTGTACTAAGATGAAATGCAAGATTAATCTAACATTCATTCACCATTAATTTAGCATGTGAATTCTAAATTCCACAATGAACTAAGCTTGAAAAACATGAAAATAAACTATGAAATCCTAGAGCAATACTAACATGATAACAATGCATAAAATTAAACATGATTTGCAATGAGTGAGGCCTCTTATTTATAGATTTTTGGAGGGCTTAGATGAGGTGGATCTCATATGGAATCCACATAGGATCCACATGGGATAAAGGATTTTTCATGCAAGAGGGAGATTTTCTCACACGTGTGTGAGAAAATCTTGATAATGATGGCTCAATGATAAGTGTAAGAGGGTGGGAGGCCCAAACTGAGTCACATGTTGAGCATCTTCTAAAGAGGAAAGAGGAGACAAGATGCAAGAGAAACTACTTGGGCTACTTTAGGAAATGGGAATGGACAACTCACATAGGAGGGGTACTCACACATGTGTAAGCACCATTAGGAGGTTGATTGTTGTAGGAATTATAAAATTAGTCTAATTAATCTAAGATTAATTAGAGGAGTGGGCTTAGGGGGATAGTGATGGGTATAGATTAGGAATCTAGGCTCGATTAATGATTAATCCAAATTAGATATCGATTAATCATAGTTGAGTAGAATATTAGAATGTGGAGGGAATAAATAATTTAAAATTTATTTAAAAGGAGGATTTTGTGGCGAATCGTATATTAAATGTAAATTTAATATATTAGGGAAAGGTATTTAAATTAACTTTAGATACCATAGAATAATGAATTAATTTAATTAAATCAATAGATGAATATAATAAAAATATTTAATTAACTAGAATCTACTATAATGCTAAGGGAATATTAATTAAATTATTATAAGTGTGTAGGGATGATTTTAGGTGTCTACAGATATTGCTCTAGAGTAGCTTCCAAAAGGGGAAGAGGTTACCGATCTATTATAGTTAAATCAACTCCTAATGGAGTTTCAAGGACAAAAATCACTCACCTACTATCAAATTTTAAGCAGGACTTCATAAATAATATGTCTACACAATTGGACACAATGCAAGATGAAAAGAAACATGGGGAGGAAGAGGCAATGCTAGCTAAGTTTTCTCCTCACTGCAGACAAAAGAAGAAGGATTGCAAATGCAAGATGGTGGCTAACCTGGAGGTTAAGCAAGTTCCTACTAAATTCACACCAGTAGAAGGAGGTGATGACCAAGTCTTCTACATTGCTCAAAGGAATCCATGGGCTCCAAGACAAGGTATGCCACAAGACCCATTAATTTTAGTGGTCCTTATTCAAATTCTTATAATAGTCAGTGGCAACCCCAATACACTCATAATCTTGGGGGTTATCAACCTCAACCTTGGAATAATCCCCAAAGATCTTGGCCCAATTATCAAAATCATGCATCTCGATGGAAACCTCCTCCAAAAAATTGGCAGCAACCTCAAGGAAGTTGGCCACAACCTCAAGGATAATGGAAACCACCTCAAGGTAATTGGCAGGAAGCCACACAATGGAGAGGAGGCCAGCAATGGACAAATTATTCAATTAGTTATCTTCATCCTCCTCAGCAACCTCAAAATATTTCATTAATTCCACATCCTACAATCACTAGCAATCCTCCTAGACCTACACAGCTACTTGCTCAGCATGTTCCTAATCCAAACAGAAAGCCACAACAATAGTAGCAGCAACTTGTTTATTCTGCAGACCCTGAAAATTAGTATATTTCATATGCTATGAATATAAGTGATATTCACTTAAGGTCTCGAACAACTTTTCCACCTCCAGCTCCACTAGTCATAATTAAAATGCCTATTGATGACTTAGGGCCAGCAAGTTCTCCTGGCCCTGTTCAGCCAAGTGTGGAAAAGGAAGATAAAATTCTAAAGCATCCTAATGTCATTCCTCCATTCCCACAAAGGCTAGAGCCTAAGGTGATAAACAAAATAGAGGATGACACTTTTGATATTATAGACCAGTTGAAGCATATTTGTGTTAAAATACCTCTCTTTCAATCTATAAAGGATGTTCATATCTATGGAAAATTTATTAAAGAAGCATGTTTATAGAAACTAGGAAGAAAGAAGAAAGAGGCCCAAAAAGTGTATGTCCTTGGTTAGTTAGTAGACATTATGCTTGGTAAATTGGCAGTGCCTAAATATTCTAAGCCTGGTAGTCATGTAGTTGGAGTCATTATTAATGGTGTCCAAGTAAAAAATTCTTTGATAGACCTAGGGGTAGCCATTACTTTCATGACAAAAGATACCATGTAGCATCTTCAAATCACCAATCTAAGGTCTACACCTATTTTCCTTTGGCTAGCTAATAGCTCCACTATCAAAGTTTATGGAATGGTAGAGGACCTAGTTTTCACCTTAGACTCTTGGTAGTATCATGCTAACTTCATGATACTTTCTCCTAAAGCCACATTGGGTGGATATCTTATTATTCTAAGAAGGACTTGGTTAGCTATGGTTGATGCATACATAGGATCTCGGTCATGAGATATAACTATCTTAGATGGTCTAACTACAAAGAAGATTGCCCTATATCCTCCTACACAACCCCAACCAGAGATAGTAAAACCAGTATGGCGTGACCTAGGGGAAGAAACATAGGAGATTAACTTAGTTGTACAGCTTATGATGCTAGGTAGAGACCCTTTCCTATAGCTACATGAAAAAGACAAGGTACTCAACAGTATTATGTTGAATCACTATGGATTCTGGGAAAAACCTTTTGGTTGTTCATCAAAATAGGAGTGTTCATTGTAGTTCATTCTCCTTGTGCCGGGTTCGTCAATATTTCTTGCAGTCGAGGAAATTTTTCACAAATTACTACCACATGAAGCTAAAATGTCATATCTTACTTAAACATCCATGATAGCGTTAGAAAATCAAGTAAAATTCTCACCAGGAAGGTTCTTAAATATCAATAATAAACTCAGTTAAGAGCAGCAACTTTCATTAGTAAAATTGCTTCAAAAGCCCAAGCAAGCTTTTGCTTGGGATTATAATGACATGAAAGGACTAGATCTTAAATTATGCACTCGTAGGATTTATATAAAAGAGGGTAGTATGTCAGTCAGACAAGTCTAGAGAAGAGTTAATCCTACACAGAGAGATAGTTAAGGGGAAATTGCAAAAATTATTAGATGTTGGTTTCATATATCCTATATATGACATCCAATGGGTGTCACCACTTGTCATAGTTCCCAATAAAGGTGGAAAATAGAGGGTACATGTAGGTTATAGAGAACTCAAAACACCAACCAAGAAAGATCATTTTCCTCCTCCATTAATAGATCAAGTTTTAGACTCTCTAGCTGGAAAGTAGTATTTTCCATTTTTGGATGGCTTTAGTGGTTACAACCAGATAATGATTGTACCTAAATATTAGGATAAAATCACCTTTACCTATCCATGGGTAACTTATTCTTATTTTGTTCTTCTCTTTGGCTTATGTAATGCTCCAGTGACCTTCCAAAGAGTAGTCATTAGTATCTTCTCAAATATTTCACATGATTGTATGGAGATATACATGGATGAATTTACCACCTATGGCACTACATTTGAGGAATCCTTGAGAAATTTATAAAAAGTGTTGTAAATATGTGAGGATCACAACCTATCCTTGAACAGTGAGAATTGTTTCATGATGATGCAAGAAGTAGTATTAGGTCACTATATTTTTCCATCTGGTATTCAAGTAGATCCAGCCAAAATTGAGGTCATTATTAATCTTCCTACACCTAGAAAAAAAAAGGATGTTAGAATTTTTCTATGGAATGTAGGATATTATAGGAGTTTTACTAAATATTTAAGTAAACTGGCATGACCTCTGTACACTTCACTAACAAGAGATTCAGAGTTTGAATGGGCATCAGCATGTGATGAAGCTTTCTTGCAACTAAAGTCAGTCTGTACTCAGGAACCAATCCTCAGGGGACCCAACTGGTCATTGTCTTTCCACATCCATACAGATGCATCAGACCGTGCTATTGGCATAGTTTTAGGCCAAAAAGAAGGTACATCAGAACATGCAAGCTATTTTATCAGTAAAAATCTTCAAGGAGCGTAACTAAACTACACAGTCACATAAAAGGAACTCTTAGCGGTCGTATATGCACTTAATAAGTTTAGGCACTACATAAATAGGTATCAGATATATGTACACATAGATCATGCAGCAATTGAATATCTAGTAAACAAACCTATAATCACATGGAGCTTAGGAAGATGGTTATTATTGATGCAAGAATTTGATATCACCATAATTGATAAATCAAGTAGAGCCAATGTAGTTACAAGCTTTCTTTCACGACGGAAAGTGCAAGATGATTTTGAGATTATCGATGGTAATTTTCTAGATGAACATTTTTTTTCTATAGATTTTACTACACATTGTATGCAGACATTACTAACTACTTAGCAACTAACAAGATTCCTCCTCACTTTTCACCAAAGGAGAAGATATTGTTAATTGAGAAAAGTTTTCACTTTTATTAGATATCTGACTTCTTATTTTATACATGCCTAGATTGGGTTATGAGGAGATGTGTTAGGGAAGATTAAAATTATGACATTTTTCTTGCATGCCATCATGAGCCTTGTGGAGGTCATTTTGCAACCAAGAGGATAGAAATGAAGATATTGACAATAGGATACTATTGGCCTTCTTTACACAAGGATTCATCTCAATACACCAGGAAGTATGATAGGTGTCAAAGGATAGGTCAGAATACAAAGTAAGATGAGATGCCAATATACCCTCAGGTTGTTGTAACACCATTTGATAAATGGGGATTGGATTTTGTTGGCCCCATTGATCCTCCATGCAATGATAAGTCATATATTCTCGTTGTACTGAATATGTCACAAAATGGGTTGAATTCATACCAATGAAGCATGCAAGGGATAATAAAGTTGCAGAATTATTGTATAAGCAAATATTTACTAGGTATGGGGTACATGGAGAAATTGTAACAGATCAAGGGGTCCAATTTACATCAAACTTTATAACAACACTACTAGAAGAATACAACATCAGGCATAGGAAATCAAATCTCTATCATCTGTAGGCAAATGGACAAGCAAAGATAACCAACAGGAAGATTGAATCCATCTTGAAAAAAACAATGGAGTTTCATCAGAAGGATTAGGAAAATAGGATATTAGAAGCAATTTGGACCTAAAGAACTACATGGAAGGCCACAACACTAGACTTTTCTCCATTTGAAATTCTTTATAGAAAGGTAGTTGTCATGCCTATTAAATTTGACATAAGACTCTGAGAACTGCATTACAACTTGACATGAATTTATCAACAACACAAAAAGATAGAGTCTTGCAGCTCAATGTCATGGATAAAATTAAAAATTCAGCCCTGTAGCAAATAGAGTTAGTGTAAAACCAAAGAAAGAAATGGCATGATAAGAATATAAAGGACAAGAAATTTTTCCCTAGAGATTGGACCTTGTTATATGATTCTAGATATAAAGATAACATGGGAAAGCTGCAAACTAGATGGTTAGGCTCATATGAAATAATTGAGGTCTTTAATAATGGTGCAGTGCGGTTTTCAACAATTGATCTTGTACGACTCCAATTACTAGTGAATAGTCATCGACTCAGATTATATCACAAGCATGTCACCAAAGAAGAGTTCCTACATCAATTTTAAATTCAAAAGGATATTGGGGTTCCTATAGTAGAAGTATGAATACTTCATGCTACATCATCCCTCTAATTCTCCTTTTGCATGCAACCAGAATAAATACCTCGACATCTCGTGGATGTGTATGGTCTTTGTTATAAAATGATGCCACCATTTCATACCACTTGTCTTCCATCTGCACTCAAACTCCACTTTAGCAAATAATTCCACCGTACTTCAAGTCGGGTGACATCAACATGAGTATTTCTCAGCATGCACTTTGTTGATTTTCATTTATTACTTTAGTCACATCCGCAAACCAGGGACACGTTTATATTTATTTATTATTGGATTATTTATTAGGTCGCAATTTACTTCATGTATATATTTTTCATATTACTTAGTCCAGTCTGTCCTCTTTAGTTCACGTGTGGACACATGTAAAATTTTAGGTGGGGGGAAGGGAAATGCCTTAGCCACGTCATATCCATATCATGTTTTCCTTAAACAATAACGTCAAATCATGAGTCAAGTCATAATTAATCCTACAGCTCTCCAAATTTTGAATGGTTTTAATGTGACATTTGAAGCATTTGAAATATTTTTCATAGATTTTTGTATGTACCTGCTAATTAATTCATCTTGTCGCAAGATTGACTATCTTTATTTATTGTCATAAATTCCTAAACTACAAAACCCAAATTTAGAAATAATAAAGGATTTTTTGAGTCACTGAGAGTTCATGGTATAAAATAAAATGGTTGCAGGGAGGATTTGAAGTTGTTAGAGCTGCATTTTAACAATTGTGGAGGTTTCGAGTTGCAGATAGTTAGTTTTTGGTCTTTTGAAGATTTTTTAAGAAGGGTTCATCATTTTCATTTGAAATTTGAAGAAAAATTTGTATACACCATGGTTGGACCACATGTCAGACATGATCCTACAGTACATACAATGTTTCTACAGGACCCAATTTTTGCACAACCATTCAGGAATTGTGGATGGCTTGAAAATTTTCTAAAGTTGAATGGTTATGATTATAACATTGCAAGAGAATTCGCCCAAACATTTTCTAATGGGGAAGCAAGGGATAAATAACTAAGGTTTATATCCACTAAGGAAAGAATTTTGGAAGTAACGGGACTCCCAGTTGTTGGGGAATGGTTTCCTGAAGAACATGATGCCAGGACAGTCAAAGCTCAATTCACAAATCCTACATACCCTCAGCTTGTGGTTGATAAACAAGGGACTAGAAGACTGCCATTACCTCTTGTTTTGAAATAAGTGGTAGTATATATCATCAGGTATTTTACATGTGAGGGTAGGCAATATTGTTTATATTATGTGCATTTCAATTTTCTAAGTCATATGCCTCGTGGGTTTCAAGTCAATGTGCCAAATCATCTTTAACACCCTTCTCACCATCAGTGTTGGAGAAACACAAAGAGGTAGGATTTATTTTGCTACCCATCATGGTTTTATTAAATTGTTGGCAGAGATGTCATTAAGAAATGTCTCCCAGATGACCTGGGAAGAGTCTGTAGTTGTTAGAGTGTTTCAGCTAGAAAATGTAGGACCTAGTGGTAGGGTCATCATGCCAAGAATCAGTACTCCTAGGGGACCTACAGAAGTGACAATGGGAGCCTCATCTTCTAGGGATTACCCTATTTCTAAGCTTCCTTCAACCACAACATCACATGACCATGATTCAACATAACTCTCAGCTGCCAATGTTGAAGAATCCCTTGTAGAAAACCCTAGTGCTATTACTTCATCTCACACACCTATAAGGACTAGGGAAGCTACCAGGAAAGAAAAAAGGAAAAGAAAGATTGATGAAATAAGTAAAGAGAGTGAAGAATTATGAAATTTTGTATGCAAAAATAAATAAGAAGAAATTTCCTATAGCCGCTAAGGTGCTCCCTCAAAGGAAAAAATCTAGGATTAGCAAAAAGCATGCAGAGAAGAGTGAAGAGACAGCTGCCAGTATTCCTGTTGAAACTTTTGAATCCCTTCAAAAAAACTCTCAGGAAGAAGCCTATGTTACTAGCATTCTTTACAAGAGTAAACATATACCCATAGTTGATGTACAGATGGAAGATCCTGTTGGGGAATACAAATTTCCAAAGATGGAAATCAAAGAGGAAGATTATCTAGGAATGTTTGTTGAGTAGGTTAATGTGTTTGGGGAGAGTGTTGAATTGCATGAAGAAGTAGAAAGAGAAGACACTCCTCCAGCTCAACAGGATGCATAAATTCAAAAGAAAGAGGAGAAAATAGTAGAAGGTATGGGATTACAAAGCCTTGATGACCTCATAATTATTGTGGAAAATTTGGAAGAAAAACTAGCGTTGCATCCAAAACCACCAACATTACAGCTAGTGTTGCGGTCAGAGCATCCAGAATCAAGCACAAGTCACGAAGGTAAGAAAGAAGGAATATTTGAAAATAAAACTCCTATCTCTCTTACTTGTCATTCTGTATCTTTGGATTTTTATAAAGAAATGTAATATAGACGGACTGAATGGGAAATTGAGAAGGCTAAAATGAAAAGGATAATTGATAATCAAAAGATAGAAATTGATTCCCTTAAGAATAAGGTGGATACTATAGCAAATGTGGTTCCTCGGCTTATGGAGTGTAGGCCTCCACCTAGGTTTTATGCTTTGTGTTTGAAATAATGGAACCTTTTGTTTCAGCTAATAAGGATAATCAAAGACAAGAATCCCTCTTTAGAGACCCCTCAAGAATTATACTAGGCATACCAGTCATCTCCGACATCCATTAGGGATTTTCTTTGTGAGCTTTATCTGCACAATTATGCAGTGCCTCTGGACACTAAATGGAATCCCCTTCTCTATATTGGGGATATTGATTTAAAAGCATTGATGTCATGGATAAATAATGAGATTAGTATAGGAGAGAAGTCACAGGCATATAGAGATAAGGAACTCAATATCCTTTTTCCCTTAAGACCTGAAGCTAGGAATCCTAGAGTGATGTATTATGATTGAATGAAACTATTATACCCCTTACCAGATGAGCACCGCAGAGACATATTTTGTCTTTAAGAGAAGATTCTTATAGAGAATTTGAGAAAATGCTCAGAATTGAGGGACAAGATGTGCATGGACACTTAGTTCAAAGATGGAATAATTTTCCTATGGAGCTTAAGAAATAAGAGCCCCATTCCTTTGTTATCTTTAGAGCATCAATGTGGCAAAAACTAAAGTATATCATTTTGGCCAGAGAAAAGCAGCAGGATTGGCTACCCTTGACCTTTCAACCACCTACATTGTTGTGTCCATTATATAGTTGCAGAGATGATGGGGAAGGCTATGTTAGTAATAACTGAGAGGGGGGGGTGAATCAATGGCCTCAATAATTTATCCAATTTAAACTTTAATCCACCAATCAATACTTCTCCAATTATTAAGTCCCTACAAGATGTATGCCTTTGAAATACTTGAAACAAATAACTGTCTGTCGGTTTACCTTGTTTGTCCTTATTCTCTTTGATAATCGATAAGTAGTAAACTATATTTATCGATACTCAGTAAATATGCAGAGTATACTACTCAATCCATAAATGCTTATGTGAAATGTAAAACAATAAAGTAATAAACCATACACATATAACACAAGTATTTTAACGTGGAAACCCTGTTAAGGGAAAAAACCACTGGGACCAGTACCCCAAATTTTCACTCTTCTGAAGTGAGCCATGTTAGGAGCCAACCCTGTTAAAGGTTACAAACACACAGTTAAGTGTGACCTTGTTAGAGGATTTTTATATATAGGTTGTCACTTAGTATCTGGCATCTATGCTACCATCCTTGAATCAGTCTCATGACTGTCAATAGGCTTTATGCTAATATTACTACCATCCTTGAATCAGCCTTCTTCTTAGACTGTCAATAGGCTTTAGGTAAGACCGATGCTACTATCATGAGTCAACCTTCTGGTAATCTGTTAGGATATACCTCAATTACAAAAGACTGTTA
>MU227200.1:2054102-2066633 GCA_018584345.1 Thuja plicata | reverse complement strand
AGGTTGTCACTTAGTATCTGGCATCTATGCTACCATCCTTGAATCAGTCTCATGACTGTCAATAGGCTTTATGCTAATCTTACTACCATCCTTGAATCAGCCTTCTTCTTAGACTGTCAATAGGCTTAAGGTAAGACTGATGCTACTATCATGAGTCAACCTTCTGGTAATCTGTTAGGATATACCTCAATTACAAAAGACTGTTAAGAGACTTAATGCTTCAATGGTTAAATTGAAACAAAATGACCTATTTCTAATGTAACTAAATTGCATATTTTTAGATCTATTTACTTACAACATCTTTCTGATCAATGTATCAATTCAATTCCTTTGTACTTAACTCTTTCTGCTCTGTGATGTTGTGCTTTTCTGTTCGTCGGTGTCTGCATAATTCTTTAGCTCTCCCTTAGCTTGATTGATCAGGACTACATGAAGTTTATCCTTCATCAGTTTCTCTTCAGCATCTTCTATCAATTCACTCCCCCGTGTATCTAATTGCTTTTGGGAATGAATTATGCTTGTCTCTTAAATAGACATGATATCCCTTAATTCTAGTTCTTGATTCTTGATTCTTGGCGTGAAAAACAATCCAACCAAATTGATTTATGGCTTTAACTCCTGATTTATCTTGTAGTTATCTTCTTGCCAACTGTACAAATAAATTGCTTAACTATAGTTTGAATAAAACAAATAAAACAACCAGTTAAGTCTATCCTTTAGCTCTGCCAGCTAGATATTTTGTCATTTTCTGATCTCTCTGTTCTGTCGGTCAATTCTGCAGTTCGTCATTGGTTACAACTGCCAGTTCCATCGGTGCAACTTCAGTTAGCTTCGGGATCTTCGTCCGTCGGGCATCATTGAATCTTGCTCATCGGGCAACACTATTTTTAGCTCGTCAGGCATCCTGTGATTCTACTTCATCGGACAACATTGTCTTCTGCTTGTCGGGCATCACTGTGACTTTATCTCTATCTTTACCGATGGTGTGCACTCCATCGGTGTAGTCTGTCACTTAGTGAATACTTGAATTTTATGCATTGTTGAAGGCATAACCTCTATTCCATTGATTCTCTTAAGTCTTTGGCATTATGTATATGACCATACAGATGATATCAAGTTGACATCAATGACAATACAAACCATTAACTGATTTAATGTCTTGCATCATCTTCAACTTAATATAGTCAAACATTTAATCAGTTACATGTCATCAGGCTACACTGAAGAGGTAGAGCATCTCATGTGGACAAAGTTGGAAATGATAAAATTATTTTATTGGATTCTTGAGCAAGGTGGTGTTGGGCAGAGTGTTGTGGGTGATTTCAGGATTCATGCCAAGATCAGGAACTTCTCAGTTGCCTGAGGACCAGAAATGGATTAAGTAGGGGAAAATGACGAGCTTAACTTTTGGCTCATGTATTATGTCTCTTAGTTATGTTTTCTCTGTCCTATTCTTAGGTTGTCTCAGTAGTTTGGTCATGATTATTGGCTTTTAGCTATTTTAATTCAAACTCATGGGCTTGATTTCATAGACCTTAAGCTTACACTTTCATATCCATGTTATGGGAAAATATGTGTGTGTGTGTGTGTGTGTGTGTTAGTTTAATTGTGGAATGGTGAATGATTAATCTAGTGATGAATGGATAATATGTGCTACATGTGTTTTGTGTCTATTAACATTTATGATGCAAAAAGATTCAACGGAGCAGTGATTAGAAAATGGCACTCACATAGGTCATGCCTTTGGAGACCAAGTCCAAGCAATTCAGCAAGGATCGATAATTGAAGCAATCCAATGATGAACTGGTCACGGCTCATGTGGAGCAAGTTAAATGGTTACAATCAATGTGGAACCAATCTAGGAGATAGTGGGAGCTATATCTACTCTTTGTGTAGTTGAACAATTTTTTTTCTCCTCATTTAGTGGATGGTTTTCCTCCTTTCTAGTGTTTTAATAACTCTGATCCGCCTATTCTTTTGGCATTGATCTGTTAGTGGTTAACTACTTAGTAAGTTTCTATTATAAATAATAATTTGCACTTCTTTGAAAGCTAGCTCAGACAGATTAAGATTTCATGTATTAGCATTTTCATTTTTCAATATAGTTTCAGTTAAGTTCCAAGTATGCTTTGTAATCAAGTACTTTTCATTAATGAATAAAAACAATGAAGTTTTGAGTTGATAAGTGTGCAACTACATTTTGGATACTCATCAAAGGGAGGGGAATTTGGTGAGTAATCCCTTTAAATTCCAGCATTATTTCCCTTCACTTTTGTTTGTAATTTTCAGAGTTTGTCTGTTCCTACAGCCACTAGAAGTGATTCATGTGACTGTTCCTGTAGCCAAGGCAGATAGAGTAGTTCTTGTCAGCATATCCTAAACTTTCCTATATTAGTTTGCATAGGTTTAACTTCAAAATTTGAATTATGTCAAGCATTTTAATTATTTCCATTTCAAGCATTTACCTTTCAACATTTTTTTTCCTGAATCTATAGGATAGTATGGCCTTAAAAGGAACTTAGTGCACAGACAGTGAAGACCCATTTCAAGTTCATGCACCCTAGTTTGACAAAGTAAATGAGCCTTATCTTCAAGAAAGATAGCTACTTAGTCTAGATCTCCAATCCCTGAGTTGTGTTTCATGTCCTAGTTATTAATCTAATACGAAATTAAATCAATGGTTTTCTTACTACTATTCACTATATTTTGATGACACTCCTCTCTATGTCATTAAGACAATTTTTTGCCCAGTAGAGATTTGGGAGTTCCAACATCAGCCTTTAACTTATTCCTTATGGAAACACCAGCCTGAGGGACAGCTTCAACCTGAGAGCCAGTTTTTCTCCCTTTCTTCTTTTCAACATGCATGAATCCCTCATCATCCCCAGCATAATTTTATCTCTTTTGGTTATTCTTTCCATCCTTAAGATAGTTGTATATCCCCTCTAACTCATCCCAATTCATCTGTATCTTAGCTAGAGAGATAGGAGAGAGATCATATTCTGGGAATGTTGATTTGACTACCTCCATAGGTCCCTAGGTTCCAGACTGCAAAGAAGAGATGTAACCCAAAATATTACACGGTTGATAGTCCTCCATAGTTTGGGAGTCCTCCACCCTCGATACCTCCAAATCTTTTGTGTCTGTCTTGATTGGGGGAGTTAGAATCATTATCCTCACTTCCATTCTTATCTTCTAGTATTTATCCCTCTTCTAGACACTGGACTGGATTCAGATCTGGCATGGGAACTTCAAGCCCCTTTTGATTTTCTCCATTACAAGACATCTCCTGATCCTGATTGGAAACCTTGTCAAGGGCACTAACTTGATTATCTCCCTTCCCCTTCCCCTTTTTCTTAGGGTTTAGTGTAGGGACATCCCTCAAAGCCTCATGTTGCACCTCTAGAGCCTTCTCATGGAAAGGGATCTCCCCACCATCAAAAGTGTTTCCCTTCTCTTCCTTTTGAATCTCTTTCTTTTCTTTCCAACCCTTCTTCTTGGAAGCAATATTTTGGCCAGCCTGTTTCTTTCCTTGCAAGGGATTATTTTTCGCCCAATGCCTAGATTTCTTGCAGAGAAAACAATCAAAACACAAAGTTTCAAATTTCACTGGCTGAACCCATTTGCCCAACTTAGATACAAACTCAACATAAGCATAAAGGTAAATATATTATCCAAAACCAACACAAATTATAGCATAAACCAATCTCTTTATGGTTGAAGTCATGGGATCAATCGATAGAAGCATCCCAAAAGAGTTGGCTAAACCACTAAAGACATCTTCATACGATTATTCTAGCAGCAACCCCGAGAGCCTCACCCAAATAGGTGAAAAAGAAAAGATAGCATCATTTAAATCAAGATTAGGGCCCCATCTCTAAAAATCTAGAGAAGACTTCCCAAACATCCATGGCCCACCGTATAACACATCAAATAAGTCTTCCTCACAAGAAAAAGAAAAAGAGAAGAATTCTTTCGGCATGGCTATGATTTCAACCTGTCCTTTCAAGTGTCATTTATTTTAAGCAAATTCCCTAACCAAATCAATATTGGTTCTAGGACCCGTGAACTTACCAACCATAGAAAGAGCCATGAGGGGATATTATGGTCAATCATTGGTCGGGGATAACAATAGCATGCCTCCTAGAGGCAGGATTTGATATATTATTGACTTGGGGAAAATAGACTTTCCAGTCAGTTTAATCCCAAAAATGGAGGACCAAGGATGAGGCCTAGCTGGGGCATCACCCACAACCCCCTGTGATCCCCTAGACTGAAGCCCATCACACGACCCAGAATGATCCCCTGAATCAATGGGTAACCCACACTCCTATGGGTCACCATCTTCAGAGTCAGCACCGACACCCTAGCTTTCAGTTGTCTTGTTTGCACCCTGACCAGTGTGTCGCGCACACACCTGCGGACTAGCAGCACCCTAAATCACAGAATTCCCCTGTTGAACGCCATGCACACAGTTCCCGCCTAAACTCCTCATTTTCAAAATAGCATTCAATTCTTGGCAGGAAAATTATTGATCTAGCTACCTTCACAATTCCTCTTTTATCCCTAATAAAAACACCTACTCCTGAAGTACCAGGATTCCCTCTAGAAGCTTTGTCAAAATTCAGTTTATAGAAGCCTTCCGTTGGCGGGAGCCATTTACGTGAACTCCTATCCACTTTTTCCTTATAAGGCCGCTTCAAACTTAATTTAAAAGGTAATTTTATGCCCTGCCACCTCTTTAAGATGCTATTATCCCATGATGAGAATAAAGAACTGATGTTTTTGTGATCTTGCACCCAAGTATTTACTACTTTGATGACTGATTTTTCAATAATTGCATGGACTAAATCTGTAGGAGCAGAAATTTTTCTAAAACTGTGTTTGTCTTTTTTGCACCAGATAGTCCATAATACTAATGTTGGGATGGCTCACCAAATTCATGCAAAAAATGAAGACTTATACAACATAGGCCATGAAGAGAGTAGATCCCAAACTGAATTTGGTAATGGAGCATAAAGATCCAATTTTTGCAAGACAAATAGACAACAAGATTGGAAAAATGAAAATTGCAAAAATAGATGACCAGTGTCTTCAAGAGACTAATTGCATAAGACACAATTAAAAGGTTCATTAATCCCTATCTTAACCAACCGATTGCTTGTAAGAACTCTTTTTTTCAACACTAACCATGCAAAGTTGTCTGCTTTTGGCAAGACCACATTGTTCCAACAAAATTGGAAATCCCTCTAAAGAATGAATTAACTCATCACTATTAAGAATCACCTTGTAGCCCTATTTGATTTAGTAGCTTCCATTCTTAGATGGGACCTATATTATACGATCAACTTTCTCTAACAATAAAACTATTCTTCTATCTAAAATCTGAAACAAAAGGTTCTTTTGTTCATTCAATATTTGCATTGAATAAAAATATTTCCAACTCACTCTACCTGATGAAACTTCCATTGAGCTAACATAATCAATTAAATTGGTCCCTCACATCTGAGACAAAACCAAAATAGCTGACTACAACTCTTGAAAATCTTTCAATGGTGGATGCACATTCCATAAATCATCCCAAAATTTAACTTTGTCCCCCTTATTAACTTCCCAAGAAATATATGATCTAACCACTTTCCTGCATGAAATCATGAAATTCCACATAGTGGACCCTTCAGGAGGTTTAGAGACTGAAAATTCTCACCAGGTTTTGACTATCTACATATTGAGCCCTCATCAAAGTGCACTAGTTTGGGTATGGTTTAGTATACATTTTCCAAATGAATTTTCCCCCAAAGGCCAAGTTAAATTTAGATATATCATGTAAACCCACTCCGCCTTTGATTTTTTCCATCACCATACTATCCAAGGAAATTAACGAGATTTTATTTACATCATTCATATTTCCCTTCCAAAGGAAGTTTCTTATAATTTTTTTATTTTCTCAACTATTGATTTAGGAGCCCGTAAATTCAATAAAAAGTAATTAGGGATTGTAGAAAGTAGTGTTTTTATAAGTAGTATTTAACTAAGAAAGACAACCAATGGGATTTCTAAGCACAAATTCTTTTTTTAATTCTCTCAATGACTTTGGACCAATAAGGTGGTTTATTAGCCCCCATGAAAAAAGGAATGCCCAAGTATTTACAAGGTAGATCTGCCTCCTAAAAACCCAACACTAACAATTCTCCTTTTCATATCAGCTTTAGAATTAAAGACATAGATCTTTGACTTCTAAGAGTTTATTTTTTACTAGACACCAACGAATACTTGTTCAAAACCCCTTTTATTTTCTTAGCTTCATAAATAGATGTTTTCCCATACAATAAGGTATCATCTAAAAAGAGGTTATGAGTTACTGACACATCGGTGAGAGGGATAAGGATACCTTTCCACAAACCTTGATTATGTTTTACCTTTATTGCCATTTTCAATGTATAAACCATGAATATAAAAAGAAAGGGTGAAAGGGAGTCACCTTGTCTTACCCCTTGTGTTTCTTTGAAAAAGGCTAAGCGGGAACCATTTACTATGGCAGAAAAGCATGCACCTGATAAACAAGAGAGTATCCACTTACACACCATTTTGTACAAAATCCAAATTTATCTATTACTTTCAGCAGGAAATTCTAGTCAACCTTGTTATAAGCTTTCATCATATCAAGATTAACAATGAAAGACGGTAAATGGTTTGACTTGATAGAGTGAAGCACCGCATGTGCCACTAACGCTCCTTTGGTCATTTTTGTCCCTAGGATAAATCCTCCTTGCTCTGGAGAAATATTTTGGGGATTAGATGTTGCAATCTCAAATATATTGCCTTTGTAATATTTTGTAAACAGTATTATAAAGAGAAATAGATCTAAAGTCTACAAAAATTGTGGGCTCCTTTATCTTTGGTAGAACAACTATATTTGTAACATTGAAGTGCTTGAGCATAGATCCAAATCTTTGTGATTCTTCTAGAGACAATAATAAATCAAAACCCAACACATCCCAGCACTTATGAAAGAAAAAGGTTGTGAAGCCATCTAGACCAGGAAATTTATTCGGGGACAGTGAGAAAACCACCTTCTTTAATTTTGATAATGTAAAAGATTTCATCAATGCATCATTTTCATTCTGTGAAATGAGACATGGCACTACAGATAGTAAATCATGTTCATCTTGACTCCCTTGGTTTGCAGTAAACTTAGGTAGAGCAAAGAGATTCATAAAGAATCTTACTCCTTCCTCTTGAATTTCCTTTGCATTATGTATTTGATTACTTGAGGTTGCATCTTGAATTGAGAATATTGTCTTTGCAGCTATTTTTCGTTGAGATGATGCATGGAATAATTTGGTATTCCAATACCCTTTGTTCAACCATAACTCTCTTGACTTATGTCACCAGTAGACTTCCTCCCTCTTTCCCAACTATGCCCATAATTGTTGCATATATTTTTGTTTCTCATAGGTAGCAGTGTCCAAACCATTCTGTATAATGTGCTCATGAATTTCAGCCAACTTTGTGACAACTTTTCCCTTTTACACAAAGATTATTTTAATAGTTTGCATATTCCACTCCTTTATTTTCCCCTTACTATACTGCAATTTTTTGAAAAATTAAAACATCTTGGAGCCTTTCTGAATAGGTGCAGTCACCCACCACTATCTTAGAAAAGGCAGAAAGAGCGGGTGACAAAACCATATCTTTCCAAATTTGAAGGAAGTTTTATGCTCTGGAGTTTCATTTGTATTTGTTATAGAAAGCGATATAGCATAATGGTTAGAACGAACAAGTGGAGAAATTTGAGAGGATAACTTACATGAAATAAGGGCCCAATTGTGGGTAACTAAAAATCTATCCAAGCGCACAACAATCTGTAAGAAGTCTCTCCTCTTGTTTGTCCATGTGAATCTCCCTTTTCTAGAAAAACGTCCCTCGGATCATTATCTGAAATGAATCTCCCAAAATAAACCATTGGTTTTGGAGTCGAGCAAATACCACCTTGTTTTTTATTGAGAGATACAACTGCATTGAAATCTTCTGCTACCACCACCTTTTCATTTCCTAGCCCTTGTATTGTATTTGTCAGACTATCCCATAACATTTTTTTATCCTAAGTTGTTGTTGGTCCATAAACATTCAAAAGCTTGAACTGCAAGTCAAAACTTTGAACACACAATAGTTGCCAATTACTATCAGCATACGTGATGTCCACTGAGATTATTTTTGACTTCCAAAACGATATTAGACCCCCTGATGCCCCTTGGGTTGGCACAAAGGATGTTTTCCACATGCCCCACTTTATAACTAAAGCTTTAAAAACATCCTTTGAAAACTTAGTCTCTTGAAGTAAAAAAATATCTGCCCCAATAGCGTCAATTTGGTGCTTGATCTAGGCTAACTTGTCAAGGGCATTAACGCCCCTAACATTCCATGAAATAATCTCCATTGCACTCAAGGAGAGAAACATGATCTCCTCGATCTCTTATTAATTGAAATATTCTCATCTAGAGTAGTCTGCAACTTTGCCTTTATTTCTTCTTTTAATTTTTCTACCTTAGACTTCCGACCTCTCTTCCTTGGAGATTTTTTAATTGGCGACTGAGAAACTAGTGTTCGAGCTAGAGATAGTGTTTGAGAAAAATCAAAACCTCCCACCATTTTTAGCCGATAGACTTCCCCTTTGAAGTTGCTTGCAACTGGAAGTTGTCTCACACCTGAAAACATGATGTTGAAAAATGGTTTTAATCTACCAGTAAACGGTTTTGCGTTCAAAATGTATTTTCCTCTACTGATAGTCAACGTGAGTTACGCAAGCTTGTCCAAAAGAAACGTCTAAGCTGAAAATGGAGTGTATGCTATCTTCAAGCACACGTAACTGAGTTTGTCAGGGGGCTCAATAACCAATAAGAAAATTAGCTCAGCCAAACAGGAGGCTATTTTTTTCATTTTTCTTCATTCTGTTTGTTTAGCGTCAACTATCTTGTGCAAAAACATTGATGGTGGCATGGAGTGCATCACTCTTCAAAATTTGTAAGTAACTTATTGGCATAAATTTTGTTGCTTTTTACGTTCTCTCCTTTTGGAATTAAGAAATAATTAGAATCTGCAAGTAACAATTTTGTATAGTATATTTTATAGAAGCGTGAACAATGGAGACTGTCTATACCATCATTCACGTGTTTTTCTTTGTTCTTTTCCTATTGTTTATTGTTAAGTTATGATGGAGTTATGATGGTGCAGGATATGAAGCAATATAATGGTAATGGATTTATCTATTTGATGGATGTCTACTGCTTTACAGGTAGGGATTTCTCTTAAATGACATTTAAAGAAGCATGAGTAATGGAGACTGTCTTTGAAATCTTTATCATTTGTATCATAGTCACCATACTGATTGTATTTATTGAGTCTCTGCTAACGGCAGAAATCAAAGGTTGTGTAATGAATGTGGCAAGTATCATTGAACAAATGAGAGAAATAGCAAGAAAATTGGTATAAATGATACGATCGATCTTATCATGAGGCTTTATTTTTAATTATTAAAATAATTTATATGATCTTAGTTTTGTGAGCATACTTGTTCTAGCACTTAACCTTTATATGATTCCAACCTAGGTTAATGTAGTGAAGTAGGGAGATTGAGTTGTACAACATTAGTTAAAAAAAAACTAATATGATCTTAGTTTTGTGAGGTTGTATTTTTAGTTAGCTAAAATAATTGATATGATCTTAGTTTTTTTTTACTATAATTATTCACCAAGCATTCAACTTTTATATGATTGAATGGATGAATAAAGGAATGTTTAATCTGCACGTTGAATCTTCTCCATGTTGACCCTTTTGTTGTAGATCTGAAGTAAGAAAGTTTTCCTTTTGTGTAATCTTGTCTCTTTAGAATGTTCATCTTCGCATTAACGGTACATATCCTTGTATGCTGAATATTCTTTAATAAAATGTCATTTCATTTCTATCATCCCTGCTATAAAAATTACAAGTTCTTTCCTCCCACACTTCTTTGGGTACCGTCCTTTCTAACCTAGGTTATAATTTTAGTGAAGTAATGGAATTAAATGGTACAACATTAATTCCCTTACGAGAACTAGAAGTACCAAGGTGGATTTAAGTGGTGCAACGTTTCACATCCAAAAAATGTGGATTAAAGTGGTGCAACACTCCTTGCCTTGTACTTTTGGGAGTAGTCTACTATAAACTCTACAAAATTGATTTGTTCATAAGGTAATGATTTTGGTGCAACTGAAAATAAATAATTTGACTATTATAACTAAAGATGTTCTAATAAACAAGGCATTTTAACTATTTGAAAGAATGCCTCCAAGAAATGCTCACAAAATAATTTGGCATAAAATGGACTCATTAGAAATTCTCTAATAGTTTTAGTAGTTGTCAAACTTTGAAATCTAAAAGGTATTGTCCATAGAATTTTGGAATGACAAAGCTATATGGTCTTAAATATCCTTTGTAAAGCTCTTGAATTTATTATTTGGTTATTTTTGGATAAATTTGATGTTTGGGGGTGACAAGATATTTTTACTAGCTAAGGATTTGACACACAATAAGGGTGACTAAGAATTTTTAATCAATAACAACTAACTTAAATGAGTTATTATAATATCTCAGGGTTAGATATACATAATATTATAAGGTAAAAGATGAAGTAAACATATCAATAATGATGAAATCTAGTAAAACTTACCTTGGTAGAAATTGATATCTAGCTAATACCACCAACAAATCCTCAAAGTCCAATATATACCTATTCATCATCAAATATGGCTTTCATAATTACCATTGATGTATGACAAATAATATATAAGTATAATATATGTACTATTATATTATATATTACATACCCAAGAACTCGACACGACTATATGATCAAGATTTAGAGGGTCGCATATGTAGGATGGATACTTTTTATCCTAGAATTTTATATTCAATATAATTCTCTACATTAATTTTTGTATGTCATAGATCAATATAATTGATTTTAGATTCTAAAATAAAATAAATAAATAAATTATAAAACTTAATTGTAAATCACTTATCGATAAATGTCAAAGGTCATATATGGTGTAATATATTTACTATTTTATTATGTATTACATATCCAATAACTTGACATGACTACATGATCTAGAGAGTCCACATTTGTAGGATGGATACTTTTGACCCTAGAATTTTATATTTGATATAATGTTTTACATCAATTTTTACTTGTGATAGATCAATATAGTTGGTTTTAGATTTTAAAATAAATATAATAAATTGTAAAACTTTATTGAAAATCACCTATGATAAATGTCAAAGGTACTTAGCAACTTTTAATACGTCATACTATTTAATATAGGTGTATCTTTCTCTTGGCCCTATTTTGGATTCTAGGTTCAACCTGTGAAAAATATGACATGCTAATATCTTATGACTAAAATTGTAGATTGATAGCTTCCTTTTAGTGAGAAAATTGATATTTAATGCATGCACAATGAACATCCTCAAACTCATAATATAAATAGATCAATAAAAATGATAAATCAACTTATGAAATATGTATGTTGCAACAAAAAAAATTAGATTTGGAAAACACATGTTTAATTTGTGGATTTACGACATAGAAGATTAGTCATGTCTGTAGACTATGGGGTCTTCGTGCCTCAAAATAAGATTGCACCAGCCACCCACATGCCCATGTCGGGCATGACGGATAATTTTTTTACTGTAATAAATATTATTTAAATAGATGGATTGTTTGTAAATATATCAGAGTAAATTCATAGATTGCTTATTTAAAGTCAATTGATTTTTTACAACTTTGTTTAAGATAATATTCTATTATTATTATTATTATTATGTATAATTGTTTATGTTATTATTCAATGTTCTTTGTTTCAGTTGTAAAAGAATTTATTTGAAAATTTATAAAATTAGTTATTTTTTTAATTTGAAATTAAAATAATCGTTACCATAGATTTGTAAATTATATTTATTTTATTTTTCATAATTATTAATCTTAAATTATTTTATTTTAATATTTAAAATTATTTTTCTACTTAAAAATATTTTGCAATAATAATTAGAAATCATAAATATGTTAAATTATAATTATGTGTTTTTAAATAAAAATTATATAACATAATTAGGAAGCAAAAATAATTTTATTTTATTTAAAATAATTTATTCTTAAATCTAACCTTATTCTTATCTCTAATCCTAGCTTCAATCTTGACCCTGATATAAAAATTAAGTCTAACCCTACTTGAACCTTAATGCTAACTCTATTTAAACCCTAATATAATATTAACACCAACACTAATTAATCATTTTCTTGTACCATATTTGAACCCTAACCCTTACCCCAACTCATATTTTTCTTATAATCCTAACTTAACTTCATGGTGCAGGAGCACCCACTCCTACTCCAGATTCACCAGACATTCTCATGAAGTCTAAGGTTTCAAACTAAGACCCTTGAGACCTCTAGTCATGCTTAGGATAGGAATTAGTATTGGGATCTCATTG